>OZ020283.1:2681588-2734917 GCA_963971205.1 Aethes cnicana
AATATCTTAGGACACTTCAGATTGACCTGGGCAAAAAATAAGCAACATTTGTATGGGTGGGGGAGCGTATATAGGTCCAGTGGGGCGACCTAGATATCGCTGGAGGGACGTCGTCGAAGCGGACCTGCGGAGCCTCCAAGTCAGCAACTGGCAGGAGGTGGCGCAGGACAGGACACAGTGGCGAGAGCTCGTTTTGGAGGCCAAGATCCATTTTGGGTCGCTGAGCCAGCCTAGTTAGTTGTATTATGGGTTAGCACCCACTGGCAACAATATAAATACTAAACGTTTATGCTCATAACACGAAATTTGCCCTAGCCTTATTCGAACCCGAGACCGTCGGAACAGTGGACAGGGTCACTACCAAATGAGCCAAACCTGACACTGTTTACATTTTACAACTTCCAATGACATTATAATAATAACAATATTATAATGACATTGGCGGACTTTATGAATCTGTGAATTAATTCTGCAAAGTTTTACTGACAATCAATAAAACCCACAAAAGTTAATAGCTGATATTTGCATTAACATGCATACTCGTAATAATTACTGAATTGTGGCCTCCAAATGCAATAAAATCACTGACATAAATCCATCTATGGTTATTACATTTATTACTTATTTTATAACCTGTGTATTGCCTATATAAGTTTTTATTGCCAAGATAACTATAATTATTTTCATATTTAATTAGTCTTGTCAACAAGTACATAAGAAGTCAAGATAGGATGGTAATTTAAATTGCTAAGCTGCAAAAAAATCACTCATCATTAGTAGTAGTAGTATATGAGTTTTACTACATGAACTAAATCTGTGTGTATGTAGGTGTGGGTATAGGTCATAACTATTAATTAAATATTTATAGTTAGGAGGCCAATACTTACTAGTAATTCAAACAAACATACTTTTCATTTTGAGACCACTATGAGCACAAAAACTAGCTACTGTTTATCAAATCAATGGCAGGATCTTCATAATAGACAAACATAAACATACAATTTGTTTACTAATATATTTCAGTATGTAGAACTAATGCACCCATTATAAATGGTTTCAATCATCTTTACATAGGTTCAATTCAATGTCACTGCACATTTATTGAAGATACTATGAAACTAAATATATGAGTACATAATAGATGATTAATAGTTAAAGTGGTTGATTAGAAATGGTTTTACCCATGGATTACTAGAAACATTGAGACTAAAACTATCCCATGTTATTTCTGGGGTGTAAAACTTTCTCCATATTAAATTTAATAAAAATTGGTCTAGCCATTTTGATGTGAAAACAACTAGGCTAGGATACTAAAAAATGCAGTTTAAATGAATATGCATCAGCAATAATTTTCATAATATATGTATTAGAAGTTACTACAATGGTCCCAAGGCAAGAAGGGGCCATGTCCTGCAGTTGAAGTCAGTGCCGTCTTTACCAAAGGGCACACAGGGCCTGTGCCCAGGGCCCCCATCCTCAGGGGGTCCCGAAGGACAGTCAGTAACAAAATATAAAATCATAGTAGAAACATCCATACTAATATTATAATTGCGAAAGTAACTCTCTCTGTCTATCTATTACCTCTTCACACTTAAACCACTGGACTGATTTCAATGAAATATGGTATAAATTCTTGTGCCCAAGGGCCCCGGCATAGTTTAAGACGGCCTTGGTTGAAGTGGACATGTTTTGGCTGAAATGATATACACAATGATCCGAAAAAGGGAACTAATAAACCAATTTTATTGTAGACAGTCATCATTGGTTGTCTCCCTCATTTGAGAAAAACCTAATACAGTGCTTGAGGATAATTTCAAAAGCTCATTCATTCAGCACTGTATTCAGTTTTATGCAAATATTAATATTATTAGGAGCCCCTTTGTCCTACTGCTGAGCAAAGGCTTATATTATAAATTCAAGCAGATAAGGTGTCAAAAATTTGGCATTCATTTACATTCTATTAAGATTACAAAATCAACATACCTCCTCATATCCCAGAGCGATAAGCTGGTTGAGTGTTTGTGGATGTATACTAAGCTCCTTGTCGAGTCCATTTCCGGAGGAGGAGCTGAAGCCGGAGCTCACGCCTGAGCTTACGGTGCTAGCTGCCGAGGAACCAGGCGGTTCCGAGCTTCCGATGTTAGCAAATGGCAGTAGTGAGTTTCTGATTTCGGCAAGCGCCTTCTGGTGGTACCCGGAGGAGCGCGTGGCCGTCTTGCCGGGCGCCGGCGGGTTCATGGCGCCCGCGGAGGCTCTCACCCCACCCCGCCCATCACACACCCCCCCGCGCGCACCATCGCTCCCCGCACACACTTCTCATTACAGCCCGGTGATGATCAGAATTGAACACACTACAACTCCCAACAAAGCAGCTTTTGTTTATCACTTTCAGCCAAGTTTTTTACTTGGAAGCTTTGTACGATGCTGGAAATTGAGAAAAGGGGCGATTTAGAGTGGTTCCTGCTTTTAGAAAGTATTCATACCAACGTGAGTCTAGACCTCGTAAGAGTAAACACAGCAATGCAGAGAATTACACATCATAAATATCTTATTAGTATTTGTGCCTGACCAAACAAAGGTTGTTTGCCGTCGCGAAAAAACATATTTTCGACTCACAATAAATAAACAAGCGACGAATTATCGCTGTGTGCCTCTCGGGCTGCGAAACTACATGAAAGCTCGACACAAATCAATCTTGACAGAGCTCAAGAATTCCAAAATTAGAGTCACTTTTGAACGTTGCTAAAACTAGTGGGCGGCGGAAGGGCATGGAAAAATTAGTTACCTGATAAGTTTTTTACTTTCTGCAAATCCGAATGAGAATCATAGACGTCATAATCCCGTAAAATAAAAATGATAGTCGAGAGCTCTCACATTACCGATGACATATTTCACGAAAGCCACGTATAATCATCACAACATCGTTGATTCACACGTAACAAAAATAAAGTACAATTTCACGCACTTTTACTTAAATATAGGAATTACGAAAACAAAGAACTCTAAAACACAGACATGCAAGTTGGCAAACCATACAAAGCGACCATTTTGAAGAATTACCACATTCTTTCGTATGTTCGTAAAAGCTACGCTATCTTGACGTTTAGAGTTGCTATCAATTTTTTCAATATATATAATTTTAAAAACGTAGAAAGTAGCCTAAATTTAATCTGCGATTTAATGTAGAATACTTGTATTTTTTTGTATTATGTACATATAATATCCCAACTTATTTTTAGGTTTTCGTAGCAATAAAAAATTTTCTAAATGAATTTGGTGAGTTCTTATGTGGTTCTTATGTACACCAATTTTACGGGCATTTTGTGTATAGTAATTTAAATTCAATAAAAACATGCAAATAATTCTTTTAATTTAATTTAACCATGCGTAAGCGCAGGTTAGCTAAAAAGAGAAACGCAACCCAGTTTCCAATCGTCATCAAGTGGGTTTCTTATGAACCAATAGCGTAAGCGTTCGATATGGGCCTTTTTGAACGAACTAATCACCATCTAGACAGTATTTTAATGTAAATAAACCATTACTCCAAGCCATTTAAAACCTTATGCATGTACGAACAAAGCTGACTTGAGAAATCCGCAGTTCTGTGGTAAGTTTGTTTGAGACGTTATTTAAAACGTGGCTTTTATCAATTCTTTGACAGAAATGGTGACCTGTGCTGTCAATTAAATGTCAATGTCAGTGTATATGCATATAGAAGGAATTTCAGTTTCCACTGTTCGCAGTTCAGGGCAGATTTTTCTGTATTAGCTTAATTAAGTTATAACAACAAATTGTGTTCAGTTTCTAATTGATAGTTGATAAACAATGTAGTGCGAGAAACTGTATAAGTAAATTTATTTATTTTCGCCTCTCGAATAGAAGAAATTGTAACAATGTTGCTGCTGAAACAAATAATTTCGTCGCTCCTGTTCTTTTTTGCGTTTGTGCCAAGTTTTGTTGCGCCTGAGGATGGCACCGTATATGAGTACGATCAGGAGACTTTCGAGCGACAGACCCAAGCGATGGATGGGAACTTCATTATGTTTTACGCGCCATGGTTTGTATTTTTGTATGATGTGATGAAAGTCGTAATTCGATCGTTAAAAGAGGCGAACCAATTATATTGACTATATTACTAATTATACCAAATAATTCAGTTACATTTATGTCTTTTACTAGTTCGTAATTAGTTTTTTAAGAATTTTATTAGGTGTATTTGTAAAAATATTTCTGAGTCGTTCTGAAATCTTTTTTTATATTATTTTAATGCCTATGATAACTCTATCCAAGAATTCTCTATACTCAATGACAGTGAAATAAATATTTTAGGTGTCGACATTGCACAAACTTTCAACCCATGTGGGACGAGTTAGCGGAACTGGTCAACACCAAAGACTCCAAGTTTGCCATAGCGCAGGTGGACTGTACGAGGCATGCGCGTCTCTGCCACGAGGCTGCTATTACTGGTAATCTTATTATTTCTTATCATCTCTAGACATAACATATGCATAACATACTTGAAAACTGTACAAAACTTGCAATGTCAGAAAAAAAAACAATTTTACTTCATTTCAGTCCCCTAAGTCGGCTCTCCACTTGCGGCCTGCAGCTATTTCCATGATTGGACAACTTTTTAATAAAATTAATAATATTGAATAGACTTCTCAAAAACACGCTATCTCCAACCTTACGATAACCTCAAACAGGCTTTCTATGGCACAAAGGACCACCTTGAAAATTTTAAGCATTTTCAAACTCACTTTAGCAGACCCCTTGTCTTTATTTGGTTGTATTGTGGCGCCCTTGGCCGTAAAAGGTTTGTAACCCCTGTGATTATAAACTTTTTATGCCAATTGTCATTTCAATTCATGATCTGGATTCTTCTTACAATGGTTGCAAAAGTGGAAACACATCTTTTACATCAAGATAATTATGTTCACACTCTTGGTTCTTAATGTACAGTGTAAGCGTATCTTTGACATTCAACCATACATCTTGTTTCGTACTTTCATGTGTTTGGTGAAGGTGGGTGGTGATGATGATATTTTTCTACCCAGGGTATCCCACTCTGCTGTACTTCCACAAAGGGTCAACGATGCCCGTAGAGTACAAGGGCACTCGCGACTTGCCATCGCTCACTCTGTTCCTGAGTGAGGTCTTCAACTCTAAAACGGAGGTAACCCGGTCAAATTATTGATACTAGAGTATCATACTGCTTTTATTTTGTGTACTTTAAATTTTGTAGCAAACAAACTTGAAAATAGTGTAATACTTTTTAGCCTATAAAATTCAGTATCAGTATAATGTAATTTATATCTGATGTATTTACTGATTTCCAAAAATGAAACTAGTTCTCATAATCCCACTTGGCTACTACAAACTTAAGTTTCATTTCACAAATGCACTCGATTTTACTGAATTATTGAATAGAAATCTAGGCCAATTTGAACTTGGTATATATAATGGCCTGTGAGACATGACTGTGCTTCTGTTTTGACTACTGGTGGCAAAGCTTTAGTATCATCAATGGCGGATCCAGGGGGGGGGGTCATGGGGGTCATGACCCTCCCCCCCTCAGCAGGACTAGGTCTACTGCTATTATGTATTTTTAATCCCTGACGCGAAAAAAGGGGGGGGGTTGTATCGCGTGACCCCCCCCCCCCTGAGTCGAAAGCTGCATCCGCCTTTGAGTATCATCAGAGACAAGGTAATAGATAAGACTGTCAATCTCCTTACATTATTATTGGCGTACATTGGCAATAGCCAGAGAGGGCTTAACATTTTCATACTTCGCCTGCACAGCGCCATCTAGATGTTGCTCATGGATTTCAGATTTATATGCAGGCTACCTACTTACATCTATTATCGCATTGAACACTTATTTCGGGCGTACGCTGATTTGTATGAAGGTTGGAATTCTAGGTTTACCTTACTTTTTCTATGGTATGGCATAGTCAGAGACACGGTAATTATAGTATTTTTTTTAAATACCAATGATGTAGGCAAACGAGCGCACAGCCCACCTGATGGTAAGTGGTCACTGCCGCCCATGGACACCGAAATCCTATGATCGCCCATTAAGAAACCATAAGATCTCGAATGCATTGCCTACCCTGAGGCTTAAGATAGAATGCCTCTGTGCCAGAAATTTCACCGGCCGCCTTAACCCCCTATCGGAACACAACAGTGCGAGCACTGCTATTTGGCGGCAGGTAAGCGGAGAAAGACGGTGGTACCACCCCGGACGGACCCAGCACCAGGTCCTACCACTACTACTACTACTACAGCCTATTTGCGTCCCACTGCTGGGCACAGGCCTCCTCTCATCACGAGAGGGCTTGGGCTATAGTCCCCACGCGGGCCCAGTGCGGATTGGGGACTTCACGCACATCTTTGAATTACTTCGCAGATGCGTGCAGGTTTTCTCACGATGTTTTCCTTCACCGAAAAGCTCAGTGGTGAATTCAATGAATTTCGCACATAAGTAAACTTAGAGGTGCGAGCCGGAATCGAACCTCCGACCCTCTGCTTGAGAGGCGGTAGGTCGAACCACTAGGCCACCACGGCTTTTTGCCTACCACTAACAAATACAAATAATCGTTTACAAATAACCGTTTGCCGATTTAGACTGTATTGCAGTGAGATTCGAATAAGAAAGAAACCTTTTTGTTTTGTTTTTAACAGGAAAAAACGCAAGACTCTGAAGTAAAACACTACAGTGGCATGGCGCACCTCACCGACCAAAACGTCGAGAAGTTTCTGTCAAAAGGGCAGCACTTCGTCATGTTCTACGCCCCGTGGTGTCAAGCCTGCCATGTAAATATGTTTTATTATACGTAACTGGCTTGCACCCGCGACTGCGTCTTGAATTTCAACCTACTTTAACTTTATCTTAGAGTGATTTTCATTTGTTTTGGCCGTATTCGTGAAACTGTAATAATATCACCCTAGTTGTTAGTTATGCTATTATTTTCACGCGGTGAGGGAACGCCTTTCAGACATGATTTTTTCGGAATAAAAAGTATCACATCAGATATCCTTCCGAATATAATATCGGAATATCTGCTAACAAATTCTCAATAAAATTGGTCCAACGGTTAAAGCATGAAAAAGATCCCATTCGTTGATTGTTTGACTTTGTAGGATTTTTAAGAATTTAAAAAAATCTATAATATAAAATGACATTTCGCCGTAAGTATTATGGAGTGTGGAATGTGTCTTAGTAAGGAGCGCAATCTTATGTGGTGAAACAGTTGAAAACGTGTCCAGCGGATTTGATAAGCAACAAAACAAAACACAACCGTTTTCGCTGCGTTTTCGCCTCAGCAGCGCCATCTGAAAGCGTTACTGCAGACTATCCGCCTAGGTGGCTTGAGACTTATGGCGACCGCATCGCCCCCAACCTACCCGATTTGGTGTCCACTTTTGAAACTATAAAGATTGCGCTCCTTTACTTCAACCCTCCATAGTAGGTATTCTATAATCTTATTATTCTTTTCTTTCTTTCAGAGACTGGCTCCAGTGTGGTCCGACCTGGCCATCCATTACGCGCAGAACGAGTACATACAGATAGGCAAAGTGAATTGTATGGAAAACGAGATGACATGCAACATGTTTGATATAAAGCAGTACCCCCACCTCCTGTGGATTGTGAACGGGCGGATTGTGAGTAATAGTACATTACTACAGAGGCCGGGAAGGAGGAAGTTGCAGGCCGAGTATTATATACGGCCGAACGAAGTGAGGCCGACATCTTCCGTTCCCCGCCGATGTATGTATAGTGCTTTTCTCAAACATGCAATGAAATAAATAAATAAAATGTAATTTTATATATAATATATTTTGTCTTTTTTATATCAATAAAACTGCGCTACCTATGTAGCAAATATGGTTCATGTTTTTTTAAAGCATGTATTGGCAGAATGTCATAGCTAATCATAGAGTAAATATTGCTTGTAGCTTTTTTAAATGGCGGAATGCCAAGATTCTGTGTCACAAATATATCAAATGGAAATTAAAAAAACGTGAGTTGCCGGCCTAGGCCTGCAACGTTTGTATGAAATTTCATTATAGACCAATTGTCTAGCCGCGCCTGAAACGTGATACTTCCCAGGCTAATAAGAAGAACGTAACATCAATATTTCATTGCATGTTTGAGAAAAGTACTATTATACGTATAATAAGTAGGAGTATATAGGAGAAGTGTCGGCAGACCACCTGCCCGATGGTCCGATGACTTTCAAGTGACAGCAGGACTAGTCTGGATGAGGGAAGTGGACAACCGCTCTAAATGAAGAGAGATGGGAGAGGCGTATGCCCAACGGTGGTCGCCCACCGTTACAAATATAAAATTTAAAAAATAAACGCTCCCTATTTTATTATGCTAATCGATAGTTATTATTCAGGATGAAATTTCTCTACTAGAGAAATGTTTTTTTTTTTAATTTTAGTTGGTTCGAGTCCCGGGCGAGGCAAGCGAGTTTTGGAAAATTTTGAATGCAGTTTTGTTTCTTTTTAAAAATAAAGGAATGTCTTCTTTAAGTAAAATGAGCTAGCTTAAGGATTTAAGGTAGTTTCTCTCCAGGGCCCGACTTATCTTTCCACACTGTATACCGACTGATTTCGGTCACAGCGATTTTTTTCATATCAGGCCCTGAATGCGTGAGCTCTAAAGTGACTCCAGCGCGTATTGGGGACTTCACACACATCCTTGAATTACTTCGCAGATGCGTGCAGGTTTCCTCACGATTTTTTCCCTCATCCAAAAACTCTGCAAGTTCAAATTGAATTTTGGTCATAAAAGTGTCATGAAAATCGTGAACTTCGTCATCATTATGTTATCAATAATATGAAAGTAAGTCATGCACAGTCTTTGTATGTAATAATAGTACATTACAGACCTAGGGTGGTGAATTCGTAAATGTCCCAGATCGCAGGTTTCTGTGGCCCGAACCGAAGGTGAGGGCCATAAATATGCGATCTGGGGCTTTACGAATTACCACCCGTGGTTTGTCAAAAGTTTTACGTCTTGCCTTGGCCAAGAAGTGAGATTTTCTCCGCGTAGCGAGCAGAAAATCCCACTTTATGGCCAAGGGTGATGTAATAGAAATTACTTTCACTGAACATTATTACGACCAACTGAATTTTGAAATCCAATATCTTCCAAAGTGTGGCTTTTATTCATGGCGTAATTTTTTTTCTCAGACCCTTTTTTCGTTACGTAATACTTGAATGCTCCCTAACCCGCGTAGGTCGCATTTTTTACCCCCCGTGGCAATTTCGGGAAATCGTCTATTACTGCTCCCATACACACCCCAAAGAACCTACAAGCCAAATTTCAACTTTCTACGACGCAGTTTCGGCTCGCTCTGCGTAGGCTGCGTCGTAGCTACTTTAGAACAGAGATGAAATGACTGAAATCGATAATTTTAAAATTATAATCTTAAGTTCTCTGTAGACGATTAAATAAATAAACTACCACTACTACAGCCTATTTGCGTCCCACTGCTGGGCACAGGCCTCCTCTCATCACGAGAGGGTTTGGGCTATAGTCCCCACGCGGGCCCAGTGCGAATTGGGGACTTCCACACACATCTTTGAATTACTTCGCAGATGCGTGCACGTTTCCTCACGATGTTTTCCTTCACCGAAAAGCACAGTGGTTAATTCAAATTGAATTTCGCACATAAGTAAACTTAGAGGTGCGAGCCGGAATCGAACCCCCGACCCTCTGCATGAGAGGCGGTAGGTCGAACCACTAGGCTACCACGGCTTAAATGAATAAAGAACGGAGATTTTTATACAAATTGATTATGATTACAGATGGGCGTTTCCAATGCTGACAACCTGGACGATCTCAAAGCGTACGTGGCAAAGATGCTTCTAGCAGAGAACCACGATCCTGAGAAGTTTATGAAGAAGAAGAAAGTTCTGCCGGTGGCGCGGATTTCCGAGGAGACCTTTGAAACTTTCATGGAGAAAGACCTGGTGTTTGTCAACTATTTTGCACCTTGGTAAGATATGGTTTTGCGCACATTTCCTACGTATTCTTTTTCAAGTTTGTTTAATTAAGTAGTTCTTTTTTCTTCCTATAGCCCAAACCCTCTCGTGATGAGAGGAGGCCTGTGCCCAGCAGTGGGACGCAAATAGGCTGTAGTAGTAGTTTTTTCTTTTAAAAGGAACAAACAACTCTTGAACAAATGTGTTCCTTACGATGTGTTCCCTTGTGTTCTTTACGAGTCAATCAAAAGTGAATAAACGGCAGAAAGGCTCTATAAGAATTTGAATTTGAAATGTTATTTACATCGTTGGTTTGTGTGGAAGAAAGATGTAGTACGTATTTTTTAGATCAAATGCAGTGCAGGGCATACCTTTTGTTAGTGTGGTACGGATAAATACAATACAATATACTTTATTGAACACCACACATTCAAGGAACAGTACAGACATAATATAATTACACAAAAGGTGTGGCATACAGCAGGCGGTCTTATCGCTTAATAGCGATCTCTTCCAGACAACCTTTGGATAGTGGACATGAAGAAAAACAAACTAGGTTGGTAGACGGTGCGGTGCTCTGTACAGAGATGTGCAGAGAGAAACAAACACAAAATGTAATAAACACCTGTAAACCTAATCAAGTATATTTTATGTATTCAAATCGTTACGGCAGTTGTATGGTTAGCCAAATTGATTGATTGCCCGCAACTTAAACTTTCGGTATGTACAGTCGAATTCGCCAATATGTACACAATTTTGCACCTTGCTCCGAAGTAATAAGTCCCGGTACTAATGAACTCGACTGTATAATAAACGATTCATTGGACTATATCGAAAAGACAAGGTGATAGGAGATCGCCTAGGAATCAAAATTTATTGTATGTATGGATATAATTTGTAATATTAAAAAGAGAAAATTTTTGAAAAAAGGCCTTCTGCTTGAGTTTTTTGCGCGCTTCTTCTCAAGCAATGGGTCTAGGAAGCGCTGGTAAATTCTTTTTCTGACGTGTAAAAGTGCCCCTATGTGGCCAATTTGCTGAATAAATTATTAAATAAAATAAATCAATAAATTTTATTCAGTAGATAAGTTTATACAATATTTCATAAAATGACACTAATTGAATTTGAATTTGAATAGTTTTTAAGTTATTGTAAATCGTGGTCTGTTGTAGCTACACCCTTTGGGTATTTTTTTCAATTTAAGACTGAATAAATAAATTAAAAAAAATATATATATATATATCGACTCTACACACTCTTAGTTCATCATCATCATCATTTCCGCCGAAAGACGTCCACTGCTGGACTTAGGCCTACCCCAAGGCGCGCCACTCAGACCGGTCCTTTACAAGGTCGTCGCTCCATCTTGTTGGAGGCCTACCGACCAGCTCGTCTACCAGTTAGCCACTCCAGAACTTTCTGGCCCCACTCTTAGTTATCAAGAATTATCAACTCTTATACGCCGTAAAAAATAGTAGATTGTGTTACTAGGGAGCAAAATGGCATATTTTGGCAGAATCCCGAGCGGAGCGACGGATTCTAACGTGGAATCTTAAGCTAGCGAGGGATTCAAGCTATGTCACCCAAGGTTTAATAGTACATTACAGACCTAGGGTGGTGAATTCGTAAATGTCCCAGATTGCAGGTTTCTGTGGCCCGAACCGAAGGTGAGAGCCATAAATATGCGATCTGGGGCTTTACGAATTACCACCTGTGGTTTGTCAAAAGTTTTACGTCTTGCCTTGGCCAAAAAGTGAGATTTTCTCTCCGCGTAGCGGGCAGAAACTCCCACTTTACGGCCAAGGGTGATGTAAATAATATTGCTACCGTGTTGCATTGCACACCATGTTTTTCACTCCTATGAGAAAACCAGTAGCAGCAGCTCCCTAGAGAGCAAAATATTACTTTGCTCCCTGTTTGCCGGCCAGAAATGGAGAGGGAGCAAAATCGCATTTTTCTCCCTATAAACGGGGGAAAAAGTACTCCTTTTCGAATAGGAGGAGTGAAAAGGTCATTATTGTTCGCAGGTGCGCCCATTGTATGCAGTTGAACCCGCTCTGGCTCAAGCTAGGGGAAAGATTTATGAATGAAAGTCGAGTTTTAATTGCCGACGTCGACTGCGTCCGGTCGAAACCTATTTGCGAGACAGAAAAAGTAAGGCCTTATCTCCTTGCTTGTGTAGCAGTTATTGGTTATAAATAACGGTTTAATAGCATTTTCAAGGTAAACCGACCCACGTTTTACATAATGTACAGGTTTACACAACTTAGAAGGCGCGTGGATTAAGCAATAATAGTCACTGCGTCAACGGCTTAAGGGCTTCACCACGCGCCTCCTAAGTTGTGTCGTGCTATACCACTGCACGTGTAGGTAGGTATCTCTACTAAACGCATTGATCTATTATAACTATTATAAGTAAGGATTTTAGAAAGCCGTGGTGGCCTAGTGGTTTGACCTACCGCCTCTCATGCAGAGGGTCGCTGGTTCAAATCCGGCTCGCACCTCTGAAATTATTTATGTGCGAAATTCAATTTGAATTTACCACTGAGCTTTTCGGTGAAGGAAAACATCGTGAGGAAACGTGCACGCATCTGTGAAGTAATTCAAGGATGTGTGTGAAGTCCCCAATCCGCACTGGGCCCGCGTGGGGACTATAGCTCAACCCTCTCGTGATGAGAGGAGGCCTGTGCCCAGCAGTGGGCCATAAATAGGCTGTTGTAGTAGTAAGTAAGGATTCACAATCAGCCGAAGAAAAATGGCCCGTCAAAACGGGTGCCCGAGCAACTCTGGCACCCGTTTCGCGCTCAGTAAATTTGACACTTAAGTCTTATAGTGTTAGGTTTAGTTTTGTATAAAATACATATTATAAAGAGGCGTTATGAGCATATTGGAACGTATTTTCTAATGTCAGTTTGCTCCATATATTTTGACATATTCTGTTAGGCACTGTTCGTCCATATGTTATTATAGGTCAATGACTAAATGATGATTTTATTAGAGCCGGCACTTGTTACTTTAAGGTTCTATTCCAAGGCCAGGGATCGATCGCAGCCGCGGCAGACGTTGCTCCCATTGGCCACACGCGACAAGCCGCTCTACTACTACTACAACAGCCTATTTACGGCCCACTGCTGGGCACAGGCCTCCTCTCATCACGAGAGGGTTTGGGCTATAGTCCCCACGCGGGCCCAGTGCGGATTGGGGACTTCACACACATCTTTGAATTGACAAGCGGCTCATGCTCATGCAACGACTTATAGTTGCGTCAGTCGCTCGGTCAGTCGGCCCCGGAATAGCACCTTTATCGTCATCATATCAGCCGATGGACGTCCACAACTAGCCATAGGCCTCACAGGCTCGCCACTCCAACCGGCCCTGTGCCGCTCGTATTCACCGACTTCCCTCGACCTTCTTTTAATGTAAAAAGATTGACAAACAGGCAGACGGCCCACCGGATGGTAAGTGGTCACCGCCGCCTATAGACATTTGTAACACCAGAGGCATCACCAATGCGTTGCAGATCTCGAGGATATTTAATGACCCCGTTTTTGAAAAGCGCCAAATGGTAGCGCAGTGGGAGAATCGAGACTGGGAGGTTCATTCCATTATATTCCATCTAAAATTGTACGCGCTAGAAACGTTCTAGAGAACCTACTCTAGGAAAGAAGGTCCTGCAGATGACGTGAGGTGTGCTGGTAGAAGGACGCGGTTGGCACCAGTCTAAACAGCTCCTCGGAACACTTCCCATTGTAGAAACGTTAGAAGACACAGAGAGATGCAGTATCCCCGGAGGCTAAGAGCTTCTAAGCGGTCTGACAATACGGAACCTACACTAATAAAATTGCACCGTAAGGCCCGCTACATACATTCGGAATTCCGTAACGGAATCCCGTGACAGAATTCCGTAACGTAATTCCGAACGCATGCCCGCCATACAAAATGTATAGACCTGCCACACACATTCAATTCGGAATTCTGAACGGAAAATTACTGCGTGTGTGGTAGGTCTATACATTTTGTTACGGAATTCTGTCACGGGATTCCGTTACGGAATTCCGAATGTATGTGGCGGGCCTTACGATGCAATGTTATTAGTGACGGTTCCGTATTGTCAGACCGCTTATAATCTCTTAGCCTCCGGGGATACTGCATCTCTCTTCTAACGTCTATACAATGGGAAGTGTTCCGAGGAGCTGTTTAGACTGGTGCCAACCGCGTCCTTCTAGAACGTTTCTAGCGCGTACAATTTTGAGTACTTGGAATGAACCTCCTGTCTCGATTCTCCCTCTGCGCTACCATTTGGCGCTTTTTTAAAACGGGGTCATCAAATATCTTCGAGATCGGTAACGCATTGGTGATGCCTCTGGTGTTACAAATGTCTATAGGCGGCGGTGACCACTTACCATCAGGTGGGCCGTCTGCCTGTTTGTCAATCTTTTTACATTAAAAAAAGATCGCGGGAAGTCGGTGGATGCCAGCGGCACAGGACCGGTTGGAGTGGCGAGCCTGCGAGACCTATGGCTAGCTGTGGACGTCTATCGGCTGATATGATGACTGTACGTGGCGGGCCTTGAAGTAGAGTAATTTGCAGATCAACGGGCTGCCGACCCTGATCCTGTACAAGCAGAAGCGCGTCGTGCTGGTGGAGCGCGGCGCGCGGCCGCTGGCGAGCCTGGCGCAGCTCGTGCGGGACCATCTGCCCGCGCCGCACGACGAGCTGTAGCGAGTGTAGCGACCATTATTATACATACAGACATTAACAACCGTTGTTTCATTCACTCAAGCCCGCCACATACAGTCGTAATTCTAAGCAGCCGGTGAAATTTTCAGGGTAGGCAACGCATTCGAGATCTTATGGTTTCTTAATGGGGGTTCATAGGATTTCGGTGTCCATGGGCCGCAGTGACCACTTACCAGCAGGTGGACTGTGCGCTAGTTTGCCTATCTCTCTCTCTTAGCGTGCCTCTTCAGTCCTGAAGGTTGGCCGCTAGCTTCTTGTATGACTCTCGATCCATCGCGACACGAAACAGCTGGCTGGTTTGCCTATACTATTGGTATAAAAAAACGTAACGGAGTTCCGATTCGGAAATTCCGAACGCATGCCTGCCATACAAAATGTATAGATCTGCCACATACACCCAGTAGTTTTCCGTTCGGAATTCCGAATTGCATGTGTGTGGCAGGTCTATACATTTTGTATGGCGGGCATGCGTTCGGAATTTCCGTATCGGAACTCCGACTGTATGTGGCGGGCCTTATTCCCTGATAAACGGCCTCCGACCCCAATCCTGTACAATAAGCGGTCACCACACCAAGACGGTCGAGCCTCGTGCACGACCACCCGCGCGCTGCGCGACGAGCTTTAGCGCCCATCGCCTATTAAACAGACATAAATAACTGTTGTTTCATCATGTGACAGGCTTAGCCTAGTGTGGAGGTCGGGCAAAATCGAAATTTGTAAAGTTTTTATGAGAATAAATGATTTCATTAAGCATATCATAAGACATATCCTAGAACGACAACCTTGATACAAACCAGCGTACCCCCGAAATGAGTATTAAATGCGTTAATAGATGTCGCTGTCTAGGTAGCCTGTATGAAAATTTGAGCTCTCATCACAGGGCGGACACGGCCTATAAAAACACGATTTCGAACACAATTCGAATGAAGTGTCAATGTTTGCGTGCGAGGACGTCTGTACACTTGTAAATGTGTATGTACAACTACGTGGGCCAAGGATTCACTCCACCTCCGGCTGAAACAAATGACGGTAAGGGCGAGTTGCACGCCGGCTAGATTCAGGTAGGTGATTCCGTGGCGATTCTGTATGTAGTACTATTAAATATTCTGTGCTCTCATAATCAATATTCAGGGGCCCTTCAAATTATCATACAGGCTACGCTACGTATGATGAATGGGAACGCTGCTAATTCTGAAAAAAAAAACTCAAGAATCCATTTTTTATTTATTGAAATACAGTAAATACATGGCAAGATTCAATAGAGTGCATATTTAACATGATAAAATAAACCAGTGACTTGCACAAAGCTTAAATTGGAAATTTTAATGTGTTTTCATTTCGAATCTTCGATATTTCTAAAGAAAAATACTGGAACGTGCAATAAGACTTATTATATTGACTGTGGTAGTGTTCTGTTGTAATTTGAACTTTAACAACTTGTTAGAAGTTCCATAAGGGTAAAGTGATAATTACTACAGTAATTATGCTCCTAAGTTTGTTTGTACTCAGAAAATAAAACAATCTATTTTAAAGACCATATCCGTCTTCATAAGAACTACTAGAATATTTATAATCAGTGTTTCCAGCAGGGCTTGAAAACCGGTTAATTTTTCGGAGCGGTTAGAGCCACGCTTTGAGAGCCTAACCTATAAATAAAGTTCCCGCTCCCAAGAACGAAAAAATTAACCGGTTAGAGAGCGCTCCCTCCGTGTGAGCGGAGACTAGGGTGAATGACCGCCCGCTTTGCCCGATTTGTTTGGTTTCAATTTTCCGTTTAGTTGACCGTCGTTACTAGAAATTGACGCGCACGCGTCCTCATTACCTATTGTTATTGTTGCATTAGAATTTAGCAAGCTTCTTTCGCCGGCGCCTACCATCCTACTCGGTACCTATTCTTATACTTTAAACGCGCTATCTAGATAGATAATAATAAATATCTGTATATATAAAAAGCAATATCGCGACTGACTGAATGACTGATCAACGCCTAGCCCAAACCGCTGATGATAGAAGTTTGAAATTAGAAGACACATTGATTGTATGTTGTAGTCGTTGTTTCGTACAGTAAGGGTCAAAAATAGGGGTACATCCGCTTTGTATTGCAAGTGCGTTATCTTTTTAGTTAGAAATAAAAAACATCATGATTCAGGTACCTTATTAGAACCAAATGAAACATATTTCAGCATTTTTAGAAATTTCGTCTTCAAGGGGGTGAAACAGGGATGAACCTTCATCTTTGAAGTTAAACGACCGAAATATGTATTATTATTTAGATATTTGATTGCAAAGAATTAAACACGTGTTTCAGCATTTTTAGAAATTTTATATTTAAGGGGGTGAAATAGGGGATGAAATGAAAGTTTATATAGATGAATCATTTTTGAAGTTAAACGCCCGAAATTCTATGATTTAGATAATCGATTACAAATAATAAAATACATGTTTCAGCATTTTTAGAAATTCACCTTTACGGGGTGAAATTAGGGGATGAAAGTTTGTATGGATAAACTATTATCTTTGAAGTAAAACGGCCTGAATATTATGATTTAGATATCCGATTACAGATCATTGAACATGTGTTTCATTATTTTGACATTTAAGGAAGTGAAATAGGGAATGAAAGTTTGTATGGTTGAACCGTTATTTTTGAAGTTAAACGCTCGAAATGTTATGATTTAGATATTCGATTACGAATAATTAAACCCGGGTTTCAGCATTTCTAGAAATCTGACTTTTAAGGGGGTGAAATAGAATAAGTAGGGGAAGAAAATTTGTAGACTCATTTGAACCGTCACCTTTGAAGTTAGACGCCTGAGATATTATGGTTTAGATATTTGGTGAGAAATAATTAAAACACTTGTTTCATAATTTTTGGAAAATTCACTTTTACGGAGGTGAAATAGGGGATAAACGTTTGTATAGATTAACCATCATCATTTGGCGGCAAGTTAGCGAATAAAACGGTGGTAGCTATCCCATCGGTCCTTGCACCATGTCCTACCTACCCAGGGTTGCCAGATGTAGTGACCCTATTATCGGGAGAAAAAATGGGATTTTGGGACTTCGGTCGGGAGAAACAAAAAGAAACCTAATAAGATTAAAAACTTTAATAAAAGTACCTAATTTTTTAGCCGAAAAAACTTATTCCTATTAAAGAAGACTTATAAATTTTCCACAAAATTGAGCCGATGCGGAACGGAGAAATGTTTCGCTTGATCACAAATAAGAACTTAAGATTATTGTTTTATTAACAGAAGTAGTTTTTCGGGAGATTTGGTTCCGGGAACCCTTTTTTTTGTGAAGTGGCTTGGGTCGCTCTCTCGAGCAGGCCAGTAGAATTTGCTTAAGTAGATTATCCGTGATACTATTATTTACCACATTTTTTTTTAGTATACACATAATATATGAAAGTGTGTTCTCCCTGTGAAACATGTTCAAGAGAAAGTGGCGTCAGTGTCAGTAAATAGTGCCTGTCAATAACGTGTCTTTGGAGGTGGCAAAACTACGCGAAGCTTCCACATCAAGTCGGAAAGCCTGGCTTAGCCCGGTCAAAACAGGCGGAAGGAAAGGCGTTCCGGAGACCAGGGAGGATAAAACCATGCTTTTACTAATAGTTGCGAATAACGCATATAAAAGAGCGCGAAATGCGAAATATCTTCCCCGACTATTTACACACTTGGTAGTCTTTATATTGATTCTTAGGCTGGTCACACAAAATAACAATAACCGTTGACCTGTAAATATCACTGTGGCTGAAAATTCCCCATATTGAAACTTTCTCCTAGATAGGCGACCAATATTAAAAAAAAAACGAGTTCCACAAACACTGTCCCTTCGAAGCCACCAACATCAAACAATGGTTGACCCGAACATCTGCATCGCACTTGGGCAGAAGCGACGCAAAGGTCTCTTTGTCCGTATCTACAACTTCACAGCCCGATTTAAAATAAGAACAAACACGGACTCGACGAGACTAAAGTAAAACAAGTAAATTCATAAATATCGTCGTGATTTATCATTTATTTTATCATATTTTATATTATGTTATATTTATTTATCGTCAAAAATTTTAGCTTTAAGCTTTCCTCCACAGCAAACCACACAGACCAGATCCACAACATTAAAAAGACGAAGAGAAACCAGACTGCCTCAATATTGTGACTTGGAACGTAAAGCCGCGACGCCAGCGAAAAAACGCGAAACACCGACACAATGTTGGCAAAAAATAATATGCACGTTGCTTGCTTATGAGAGACCCACTTGAAAACAGGTCAACATGGTTCCCGGAATTAGGTGCCTGTGGATGCCCGGAGGAAATAACACCAAACGTGGGTCACTTATTATAATTCGAAAATACGAAAGTCTTGATCGTGCTTGGTGACTTTAACTCACACATTGACAGAAGTGGAATAGGCGATCTAGTGAACGCAAACCATCATCTCCGAGTAGAACAACATGCGAGCAACTTTCAAGGACTTCGAGGGACTTCGGGATCAGCACAAGTTGAAGGCAGCCTCACTCCACGCCGCCTTCCGTGTAGAGCGACATACGAGGAACGTTCAAGGACTCGCCTCTGCCCTGCCACAATCTCCGAGTAGAGCGACTTGCGAGCAACGTTCAAGGACTTCGAGGGACTACGAAATCAGCACAAGTTGAAGCAAGCATCACTCCTCCCCGCCACCATCTCCGAGTAGAGCGACGTGCGAGCAGCGTTCAAGGAATTCGACAAACTACAGGAACTGCATAAATTGAAGCCAGCCTCACCCCTGCCCCGCCATAATCGCCGAGTAGAGCGACTTGCGAGCAACGTTCAAGGACTTTGAGGGACTTCGTGATCAGCACAAGTTGAAGCAAGCATCACCCCTCCCCGCCACCATCTCCGAGTAGAGCGACGTGCGAGCAACGTTCAAGGAATTCGATAAACTACGGAACTGCATAAATTGAAGTCAGCCTCGCCCCTGCCCCGCCACAATCCCTGAGTAGAGTGACGTGCGAGCAACGTTCAAGGAATTCGACAAACTACGGAAACTGCATAAATTGAAGTCAGTCTCGGCCCTGCCCCGCCACACTCTCCGGGTAGAGCGACTTGCGAGCAACGTTCAAGGACTTCGAGGGACTTCGGGATCAGCACAAGTTGAAACAAGCAAGTATCACCCCTCCCCGCCACCACCTCCGAGTAAAGCGACGTGTGAGCAACGTGCACTAATCAACTCGAAGCCAGCCTTGCGCCGCGCCGTTACCATCTCCGTGTAGAGCGGAATACGTGCTAAGTTCAAGGACTTAAATGGACTGCGGGAACTGCACAATTATTGGAAGCAATCGTCAGAAGTCGCTGTCGAAAGTTCACAAGATAACTGTCGGACGAAACTTCGGAAGTCAACTATGGAGTGAGGCTGACAGTACTAGTTATTATCGTCGTCTCCAACAAGACTCATCGGAAGCATCAACACTCATCCCGACAACCAGCACACCCGTCACACCTACTGTCCTAGATTGGCTCAAGGCTGCATAGCCGGCTGATTGTGGTCGACCGGTTGCGGCTAGTCGGCCGTCCCCTCCCATCCCAGAGCGTGTCACTCCTAAACAATTATTTGTGCCCCTTTGTCTTGATCCGTAGCAATAACTATGCAGATCTCAAGCAAGATTTATACTCCAAGTTGACATTTTGTACTACTGAGGTGGTACCAAATGTGATCCCAGGACGGAGGTCATGCTCAAGATCGGCTACCAGGTCTATTGCTACGGAAGATAATACGCTTGCCGTATCAGACTGTAAATTCCAAACTGGAATTGTCTGGCTGGGGGGTGCCTATGTTCATGTTCATGTTCTCGAGTAGTTTTTCGGGAGATTTATTACTTTGTCGGGAGTCGGGAAGCCACAATAAAATTTGGGAGAATCCCGCTAAATCCCGGCCATCTGGCAACCCTATACCTACCACTACCACCACAAAAAAAGCATTCGCTAAAATCTCGATTTGCATTAAATTCAATATTTTACACGTACGAAGGCGCAGGCAAAAAGCTGGTATTATATATAAAAGGCGAAATTACCAACACACAGGCCAAACCCTTAGGGGCTAAAGAAGAAAATAAAGAAGAATCATGCTCCAAACTGGTTAATGAGTGCAAGAAAACACTTAACTGGCTGGCGGAGAAAGGTGACAAAGAACTGATAGTCGCATGGGTGCCTGGACATGAGGGCAATACCGGGAACGAAATGGCCGATGAACTGGCCAGAAAAGGCGAGGACGAAACCTTTGTGGGGCCAGAACCGAGACTGCCTATAGCACACAATATCACAAAAGGAGTCATACGGCAGAAAGCAGTACAAGAAGCAAACCAAAGATGGCAGGGTCTAGAGGGTCACAGACAATCGAAGATCTTCATCAAAAACATAGACAAGAAAAGAAGGACACAAGCCATAGGACACAGCAGGAACAATTAAGACTATCCGTCGGAATAATTACAGGACACTGCACACTGAACAGACACCTAACTATTCTGAAGATAAAAGATGACCCAAGGTGCCTAGAATGTGGCGAGAAAGAAACGGGTATATATCTACTAGGGAAATGCCCATCATACGCAATGGCGAGATGGGAAAGAACAGAAAGGGACACGCTAGATGAAGATGACCTACAAGATCAAACGATAGTGAAGATAATAGGCTTCAACGGGGCGACGGCTCTGGGAACGGATAACCCGTAACACCAGGGGAGACCGGGGAAATGGGTGTAATCAGTCATCCCCTTCATAAATAACTAGCTTTTTGCCCGCGACTTCGTACGTGTAAAATATTTAATTTAATGCAAATCGAGATTTTAGCGCATGCTTTTTTGGTGGTGGTAGGAGGACGTGGTGCAAGGACCGTCGGGATAGTTACCACCGTTTTACTTGATAACTTGCCGCCAAATAATGATGGTTAATCCGTACAAACTTTTATCCCCTATTTCACCCCCGTAAAAGTGAAATTTTCAAAAATGCTTAAACATGCGTTTATTTGTTTCTAATCAAATATCTAATAATATCTCGGACGTCTAACTTCAAAGATGACGGTTCAAATAAGTATACAAATTTTCATCGGCTAACTATTCTATTTCACCCCTTTAAAAGTCAGATTTCTAGAAATGCTGAAACCCGTGTTTAATTTTTGCTAATTCGTAATCGAATATCTAAATCATAACATTTCAGGCGTTCAACTTCAAAAATGACGGTTCCACAATACAAACTTTCATCCCCTATTTCCTTAAATGTCCAATTTCTATGTCCTATGTCCAAGTTCAATGATCTGTAATCATGATCATCATCATCATTTCAGCCGATAGACGTCCACTGCTGGACATAGGCCTCCCCCAAGGCGCGCCACTCAGACCAGTCCTGTGCCACTCGCATCCACCGCGTTCCCGCGACCTTTACAAGGTCGTCACTTCATCTTGTTGGAGGCCTACCGACAGCTCGTCTACCGGTTCGCGGACGCCACTCTAGCAAAAACATAATAATCAGGCCGTTTTACTTCAAAGAAGTTTATCCATGCAAACTTTCATCCCCTAATTTCAACCCCGTAAAGGTGTTCTATTTCTTAAAATGCTGAAACATGTATGTATTTGTAATCGATCATCTAAATCATAACATTTCGGACGTTTAACTTCAAAAATGATGATTCATCTATATTAACTTTCATCCCCTATTTCACCCCCTTAAATATGAAATTTCTAAGAATGCTGAAACACGTGTTAATTCTTTGTAATCAAATATCTAAATCATAATATTTCGGTAGTTTAACTTCAAAGATGATGATTCATCTAATACAAACTTTCATCCTCTTTTTAACCCCCTTATAGACGAAATTTCTAAAAATGCTGAAACATGTTTAATTTGATTCTAATTAGGCACCTAACTAAACCATTATGTTTTGTACTTCTATTTTTAAAGATGACGGACTTGCATACAACCGATGTACCCCTTTTTTGACCCTTACTGTACAAATTCCGAAAAATCCTTTCTTAAACGATGCCTACAACATACAATGATGTCTCTTAATTTCAAACTTCTATCATCAACGGTTTGGGCTGGGCGTTGATCAGTCAGTCAGTCAGTCAGTCGCGACATCGCCTTTTATATATACGGATAAAATAGGGGATGAAATCTTAATATATAAAACTCAAAGGTGACTGACTGACTGACATAGTAATCTATCAACGCACAGCCCAAACCACTGGACGGATCGGGCTGAAATTTGGCATGTAGGTAGATGTAATGACGTAGGCATACGCTAAGAAAGGATTTTGCGAAATTCTCACGGGAACGGGAAAAAATCGGGGTTTTACATTTAATACTTCTGCGCATACGAAGTTGCGGGGAAAAGCTAGTTTTATATAAACGCACAGGCCGAACCCTCAGGGCTAGAAACTTAAAATTTCGCACACGTAGGTATTCCTCTTATGAGTGGATGCCTATCCACTAAGGAAGATTTTTTTTTATTCCTTGTTTTCAGGATCGAATAAAAAACATTTTTTGAATAATTTTTCTATGGGCCTGAATAGGGATGACGACAACTTTTTTTATTCTTACTCTATCAGGAAGATTATTGAAAAGTGTTAGACACGTATTTTTTCTTTTTTCATTTAATCAAACTTATACGGAGATATATTGAGTTGAAATGTCGCGTGACGTCACGGTTAGGTACGATTTATACCTAACGGTGACGTAGTTAGCCCCCACTCTCCAACTTTAATGCGTTTTAACTTAGTCATTCTTTGTTAATTTGATAAAACAAAAAATACCTGTCTAATATTTTTTTATTAGCTGACTGACGGACTAATTAGAATTTCGATTTCTTCACCCTGTCGTCATCCCTATTGTTGCTTTCCATAATTAAATGCTTGGTGCCATACAAAAATAAATCCTAGAAATCGTAGCCAAGGAACAATATTAATTTATCTAATAATAAGTCTGTAGAATAGCCGTGTCTGTAGCTTGAAAATTAAAAGAAACAACTTAGTCGAGGGAACTATATAAACGATACTGAACACAAAAAAAACGATTTTTAGAAAAAAAATCTGTATGTATG
This sequence comes from Aethes cnicana, assembly GCA_963971205.1. Lineage (NCBI taxonomy): Eukaryota > Metazoa > Arthropoda > Insecta > Lepidoptera > Tortricidae > Aethes > Aethes cnicana. Next base: position 2,705,399 of record OZ020283.1, read on the forward strand.
TATGTCCGGATTTATAACACTAGGTAGGGGTAGTTTATAACACTGGTCAACATTATAGGATCGCTCGCGTTTGAGTTGAGGCGCCGCAAGGAGCGTCACCGGCGCGACAGCGGTCATTGCTCCCGCATCCATGCACGGAGTAACCGGTTAGGGAGCGGTTCGAATTAACGTTCCCAAATTATTTCGTTCGAACGTAACCGAAATAAAAAACCGGTTTAAACCGAAATAAACCGGTTTATTTGTAACCGGTTTCAAGCCCTGGTTTCCAGACACTTATGTACTTCACATGATACAGAAAATACAATACTAAAATCTGTAAATAGAATAATTGTTACAATAGAGATATTTCCTTATCTTGAAAAGAATTAACTATAATAATTTACTTATCACTCATAGGAAAGGAAACAATAGCTCATTCATCTCTATACATCATCATCATCATCGTCATCATCATCATCGTCATCATCATCATCGTCATCATCATCATCATCATCATCATCAACATCATCAACATCATCATCATCATCGTCATACATACATTCATCTCTTAATAAGAGTGCCTTATTCATAAAAATAATCATATTTTAATAAAAACAAATTAGCATCATCCCTACCACCATAACATGTATGTGTAATAATTGGAATACCTATGAGTACAGAAGAAATGCAACAATTTATCTATGACTAACTATGGTGATCTCTTTCTAATTTGTGTCCTCCCACCATAGAAGCACATCGATGTTTACTTATGTTGTAGATAAACGTTTGTCTCTTTCACACCATCATGTTCAATAGAAAGTGACAAATATAGCACAAGTACTACTCTGCTAATTGCTTATCTGGATAGTATATTAACCATTTCACCATTTGTCCAAGGGCGGATCCAGGAGGGAGGTCATGACCCCCATGCCCCTCGGCAGGACTAGTTCTCATTATGTATTTTTAACCCCTGACGTGAAAAAGGAGGGGGGGGGGGGGTTATGACGTGTCCCCCCCCCCCTGATTGGAAAGCTGGCTCCGCCCTTGATTGTGTCAGATAAAAAAACCGTCAATCTCACACCAAGGGTGGCTCATATCTAAAGTGAATATGGATCTTACGACGTTTGCAACATATTTAACCTCTTTAATTACACCTCAGCTTAGACAACTTTAGGTGTCGTTGGTGTGGTAGGCACACCAGTATATGGCCACTTTAGATAGTTTAGGTGTCCGTGGCATTCAAAGGGTTAAAACAAATAGATTACCTAAAAAGTCCTAGGTGTGTCTTTGAACTGTGTTGGCTTGGAAGAATGTCCCGTCCGCCTGTGTGGCCTGTCGATTGATCTGTTTGTGCCTGTCGCGGGACACAATCTCCTCTAACACCTCCCCGTCTCCTTTTATTAACCTGGAAACAGGATACAACTGAGAGACAGCAAAATTTCGAGCTTCTGAGATCACATTTACAAGATATCTAGCCAGCACGGAACATACAAAGGCTCAACAACAATGAGCCAAATGCGGAAAATAGAGCCCTCAACCAATAAAATTCACATTAACAAAGATTGTAATCCACATTAATATTATAAATGCGAAAGTAACTCTGTCTGTTACCTCTTCACGCTTCAACCGCTGGACTGATTGAGATGAAATTTGGCATAAAGATAGTTGGGGTCCTGGGAAAGGACATAGGCTACTTTTTATCCCGGAAAAACGGATAGGTCCCGCGGGAACGCGATAACCGAATTCCACACGGGCAGAAGCTAGTTGATTAAATAGTCAAAATGTTCAGGTTGACGATTGTCATGTTAAAAGGACTCTTCATTAATAGTTTGTGAAGTTTATACATAGTCCATTTTGTAATCATAGAACTTCTGACACTGGCTGTTGCTTCTGAATAATTTAGGAGCTAGGATGCATATCATATGGTAAGGAATCTGTAATTTATGTAAATAAGCCACAATTTTGGAAACAGAATTTCACTTTTATCAACATGCTGTGTGAAAATTACTCAGTGGAATTGATATATATTTGTTTACTGTATATGTCTGTATAATAGACAGAAGTCATTCTTTAAAGAGAAGAAGAATATGTCTGTGTAATTTCAATGCATGAGGTATTTTAATTCGAGGTCCCCCCCATTCTTGAATTCGATTGAAAGATATAAAATACTTTATATAGGAGGGATTTCTTTTTTATTATTGTTATTATTATTCTAACATGCAATCAGTCGCTTGACTGTAAGCAGTTATTTTATTGCTGAATTGAATTGACATGAAAGGTAAACTCTTCCACTGAAGAGATGCCTTTTTTATTATTATTATTTAGTTATGTAAGTCCCAAATGTGCTGCTGCTTTGAGAAAAATTTTTTTTAGATATAAAGTTTATGAGCAAAGGAAATGAAAAAAGCAAGTTTAGTGGCAGAGTAAGTGAATAGGAGTGATAGGATAACCTGTAGCGGCCGGACTCCTCGTCCAGCACTCGGCGCACTACGCTCTGCTTCTGTTCCCACTCTTCTTTGGTCATCGGAGCCATAGCCTTGGATTTCTCCATCAATTCTAAAAACGCCACCGTGTTATCCATATTAATATTATAAATGCCAAAGTAACTCTGTCTGTCTGTTACCTCTTCACGCTTCAACCGCTGGACCGATTTGGATGAAATTTGGTATGGAGATAGTTGGAGTCCCGGGAAAGGACATAGGCTACTTTTAATCCCGGAAAAGCGTATAGTTCCTGTTCTGTTACTGTTCAATTACTCTTGACTTATGTGTAAATTAGTAAAGCATACATATGGAACAGTTCTAAATGAAGAATTAGTTTATCGATATCGTATGTTGATAAAAAATATAACCGAACTTGCCAATCGGAATATCAGCAGTTGCCTCCGTCGCACTCGATTTTTCTCTACTCCCGCTTTTACTAGACCTATGCTTCTTCTTAAGTCGCCTTTTTTCCTCTTTCAACTTCTTTTTAAGAATTTTCTCCGTTCGTTTCTGTTCTTTCTTCAATTTCTTCTTCAACTTACGAAGTTTCTTTTTCTCCTGCGAAGAATCTGAGCTACTAGAACTGGAGCTAGATGAAGAAGTTGACCGGCGGCGTTTCTTAGATTTTTCTTTTCCCATTGTTTATTCAATAATTTTCCTTAAAAGTAACAAATTAACTCAAAGAAAAATCTGCACTGCACCGGCCTGGACCCTGGACGCCTGTGAACAATTTTTTTGACAGTGACATTTCTTTTATTTCATTCGGTATGATGCCAATAGTTATTGGCATGATACTTTCACTAGTTCTTCATCTCATTAAAGAGCTTTAGCTCTTATGTTGTTACATTTGAAGCATATTTTTGTTTAAAATGTATAACTGCTGCATTGGACAGTCATTAGATAAACTTATCTGTATCTCACCTGCATCAACGTAAATTGGTATTTTATTTCTTAGGGTTCCGTTTTAATAATAAATAATTTACAACTCAAGATCATGAAACAAACATCCTCTCCGAGGACATTAAATTGTCAACATATTGTGAGATTATTTAAGCTCAGGCAGCCATCGTTTGACGTTGACCACTAGGCACACTATAAGAATAAGTTAGTTAATTCATCCTTAATTAATTCCGGTCAAAGTCTTTTCTTCAAATGTGGCCCACATCAGCATTCGTTCGTCCCTTAGGCAAGTTTAATTTCGCTAGGCAACCTAGATACATTTATTCTTATGTCGTGGGACGGATGAATAATTGAGGGAATCCGCGCATGCGCGCCGAGCGCTTAGTTAGATAGGGCGGCCGGGATCGACGGCGCTGCTGAACGCAACGTCTTGAAAATCATTAAAAATTAGTTTCCTCGTGTTTGTGATGTTTTGAGTGTCTACTAGGTTGGTAAAAAGATGCAGGCGGGGGGCGGGGACAGCGTGGCGGTGTCGGAGGCTCCGAGCAGTGACAGCGAGGGCTCGGACTGCGGGCCGGAACCGGAGGCCGACCAGGACGCCGCACTCACGGAGGAATGGGCCAGGGAGCTCCTCGCCACAGACGGCTTTAACAACGCTCACGAGGTAAGGACTATGATCAAAGTGTGAACTTTTTTGGGGATCCGTAGTTTTTTTAATTAAAGTTAAAGGAAAAAAAATAGTCCGATGAAAAATTCATTAGCTAGTTACTATTTATTTTTTTACTAACGATGAGTTATTTTTTTTAGTCGGTTTATATACATATACCTGTTACTCTTAATTTTATTTTATTTTTATATATTATACTTGGGTAGTTAAAATAATAATTTTAAAGTTTTTTTTACTTTTTTCTGACGCATAATCTTTCATCTATAAGGCACTCATAAGATTACAGTAACAGTCAGTTTTCTTGCCCTCCATGATACAATATCTGAATAATATCTGCAACCAAGCCGCTGACTCACCTTACGTTACGCTTACGAATGGTCTCTTATATTATTTAGTACTAGCTTCTGCCCGCGACTTCGCCCGCGTGGAATTCGGTTATCGCGTTCCCGCGGAAACTGTGTGCTTTTACGGGATAAAAATTAGCCTATGTCCTTTCCCGGAACTCCAATCTCCATAACAAATTTCATCCAAATCGGTCCAGCGGTTGAAGCGTGAAGAGGTAACAGACAGATAGACAGACTGGGGTTACTTTCGCATTTATAATATTAATATGGATAAATATGCATAATAAAAATAATATTGATATCCCTACGTACCGTTACGAATTGAGCCCCAGTGTGAATCATTCCTAAATACCACACCGTCTTAGGTAAGTGGTTAAGGAAACTCCTTAATGAGACAGGGTCGGAGTTCAACATGACTCTTATCAATTTAAACCTTATCTTTTAAACTGCTAATGAATAGGAACTGAATATTCAAAATTCAAAACATAACGGGTACATTTAATTCCTACAGGTCCGCGTGGAGTCCCGGGCGGGGGTTGCTGGAGCCCTGTCCCGAGTATTGGCAGTCACAATTCGCTTCGAGAGCTCTGGAGAATGCCGTTCCCTCCCATTGGTGGTGAAGCTGCCTCCAAGAGACCCTTTCGGAAGACTTTTTGTCGCAGAAGCTCAGTTCGACACGAGAGAAATCCTATTTTACACTGAACTGGCCCCCGCGCTGAATAAACTGGCTGAAGAGGCTCTGGGACCTGGAATGGGGCTGCCCATCCCAAAGTGTATGAAGGCAAGGCTACCAGGTTAGTGATGATTTTGAAGATCGTAAATATGGTGGAGTTACGTAAACTTATCATCGTCAAATATGTACTTAGATATTTAATCACTGAAAACGATAGCATATTCTCTAAAATTTCAAGCAAATACAATCTGAGGCTCTATTCGAAGTAGTGTGTTACATAGGGAAAGGGAGATTCCCAATCCCTGCGCTCACGCGTCGCGGCGCACTTTAAGCAGCAAGATTTAAAGTTCAATTTTATCTGGGCGCGCCGTAACTCGTAAGCGCAGTGATTGGGAATTTCTAATATAGCTGTATAGCTCTCACGAATGAGGCCCCAGGATACTTAAGTGCACTTTTTTCGTATATCTCGTATATCTGTACCTAAAGCTGCAGCGAATTCTTCAAAGATTCTTCACAGTCTAGACCGATCCGAGTATTTTTGTCATCGAACCAAGGTCAGCTTCGAAATTTGCTTGTAAAAAAATCAAAACGAGCGCTTAGGGTGGCCTATATTTAGTTTTGTACATACATATGTTCATTCATTTCATCCAATGCAATATGGATAAAATAATTTCGTTTAAAACTTACTACTTAACGGTTTATTTGACAGGTATATTTGAAAGTTATCACGGTACTATTTCCCCCCTTTTATTTATTTCTGTACATATGAGGAACTGTCTAAGTTCCTAGTAGCCATAGATCGCAAAAGGGTGCGGTGCTCAAATTGAACTTTAAATCTCGCTTAAAGTTATGGAAGGTATGGAAGTCCCCTTTCCCTATCTATGTAACGTTTCGAATAGATCCCTAAAACCCCGATATGGTTTTTAAGTTTAAGGAAACTCTATCTATTAAAAAATCCAAGTATCTACGTTCCCCTTTGTCCTTTAATCCTTATACTTTAGTTTAATTTTACAGAGCAAAAAAAGTTTAAAGAAATACTTAAAACGAATTTTGTAACTGAAAAACGTTTAATTATTTCCTTGACCAAGCTGGACAAATTACTGAGTGTCTCTCTGGCTTGAAAAACATAAGATCATTTAGGAAATGCGCTGTTCTCCACACGCGCTGTTGACACCTCACCTCATCCATCGGCCCACTTTCAACCGCTGCGTCATGACATGACCTATTTTCGTGTATTTTTTCCGTACCTACTGGGTATATTTTTCTTGCAATACTTGCTGGCTTCCAGTTTCCAGTACATGTACTGGGAAAACGATTTACGAGCATAGTCAACATTTTAGCAGTTTGCCACGGCGATTGGAAAGAGTTGCAGATTTTTGTATATTTTATTTATTATATTTCGTAGTTGGTAGCTGGTGGACTGGTTAATTTTGTACATGATTTTTGATCATTCTCTTCATGGCCATTGAGGTATACTCGTAAGTTTACACAACTTAGAAGGCGCGTGGATTAAGCAATAATAGACTCTGCAGACACTGCTTAAGTGCTTCGCCACGCGCCTTCTAAGTTGTGTCGAGCTATCGCTATGTACTCATACAAGGACCAATTAAATGGATATTTTTGTTTGCTTCCAGATGAAATCGGTGGCGACAGTGAGTTGGTTCTAGAAGACGTGACCTCAGCTGGTTACGAGGCGGCTGACTTCGCCGAGGGCCTGAGCGTGGCACGTGCGCGGGCCGCGTTGTACGCCGCCGCGCGATTGCACGCACTTTCGCTCGCACTGCGTGAGCGTGAGGGCCCGCTTGACCAGCGCTTCGACTTCCTCTTCCCGTGCGAACGAGCAGCCGCCGGGTACTTGCGACTCGTGCGCCGTGGCCTGCCACAGCTCGAAGCGTTCCTGCGTGGCCGAGCTGACTGCGCGGAAGAAACTGCCGCTGTTGCAGCGTTAGTTGCGCGAGCTCCTTCACTCCTAGGCACGTTGCTCAGACCTGCCGAACCCGCGCCCCTCGCTCACGCTGATTTCTGGAGCGGGAATCTTCTGTTTAGAGACAAGGATGGCGAATGCGAGTGCATAGCGCTGGACTGGCAGATGGTGTCGCTGGGTCGGCCGATGGATGACGTAGCCCTCTTGCTGCTATCCTCGTTAGCTCCGGAACTACGACGAGCGGCTGGTCCGGCGTTGATCGAAGCGTACGGTGATCGGTTGGAGGCGGAGTGTCGGCGTTTAGGCGCAGCAAACGCAGGGGTAACGGCAAGAAGAGGTTTGAATGCGGACTGGCCGCGCGCAGCATTGAGGGCGCTGCTTCTGTGCGCTGGCAGCGTCGATGTCGCGCTAGGAGAACCACGCGCTGAGGCCCGCCTGCTAGAAGCCGTGCGCGATTTACACGAGCAAGGCGTATTACTCCTCAAACCCGACACTGACACCTGAACTACCATTACATCATCGCTGTGCCAACCTCCCGATCGATGAGAGTTTTCAATCGACCGCAAACCTCTCTCTACTTACCGTGTATATCTTAGTTTTAGTTATATTCCGTTTTGGTAAATATTTATGTGTCGACTTATTAAAGCACAAATTTACAATTAGCGTGGTGTGTGTTGTGACTAGGTTCGTCTTGATCAACAACGGTCGGTTCGACGGACATGCGCCCGGCTCGGTAACTGACGGTGCGAAGCCTAATTAAAGACTGAATTTACATAATATATGTGTCTACGTTGTGCTTTGATGTGTTGTAGGTTTTAGAGGGGTAGGGGGATGTTATTGCTCATCGTATGGCTAGTAATGCAATGCGGTCTATTGACTATCATTTAAATTAAAAAGAAATAAATTATCAACATATGAAACGACGTTTTACTCTTTTATATTCTATCTGTACCAATATATATGATTTATGTATAATTATACATAAACAGACTATATCAGATATACCTCATAATTGAACAAAACTGCGGCCTCATTCGAGTTGGTCCTAGGGACCTAGCAAACAAATCACTAAGTTCCCGCAGGAATTTCTGGAAGTCCTCTCTTAGTACTTCCCTGCACTACCTAAGGGACTTATATCCAAGTTTCAGCTTTGTAGTTTCGGCTGTGCAGTGATAGATCATTAAGTCAGTCGCCAGTCAGCTTCTTGTTTTAAACATAGTTCATTCCAGGAAAAGTATTGTGTTTTTATCCATTCGTGCGTCTGTGCTTCTCCTTCATACATGTTCACAATTGGTCTGGGCGGGGTCAGCTATTTCTCACTTTAAGCGCTGCACGCTGCACGACGTTTAGGCTTTGGGATTTACTGATTCATCTACTTAGCTATCACTTTAACGTCCAGCTCCCGAAAAGAGATAAGTATTCTATTCCGTTCGCTATATGATCACTTTATGAACTCGAATAGGCGCCCTAAAAGTTCTACAGTGAAATGGGCGCATAACCTAACCTCTCAGAAATATACATATCCAGACCACATAAAGAAGAATATTGAAGTGTGTGCAGTTTTGTCCATTTTAAGTCTAATTTAAATTTTCATCATTAAATGTCTGCCTGTAAGGACTTTGCAACATCATTTCTTGATGCACTGCAGACAATTCTGGATAAAAACAAAGATTGAACTTGTAAACATAATTACAACAATTAATAGAAAGATTGTACTGAACAAACTTAACATAGTTTTTATACATACATGCATATATGGTATGCTAGTTAAGTAAATAAAAGCTTTTAAAGTCATCAAGATTATTCAAATAATACTATCGTTAAATTAAATTTCAATATGTTAAAAAATTGAAAATATCCTACGGAACACTCTGAAATGCGTTTTTAACTCGTACTTGACACTTTCACAAAAGAAAAAGAAGTTCGTTCACTCGGTCTTTCTTTAGTCACCCTTAGTATAGTTTCAGCTATTTTCTGAACGCAACCGTAACTTAATGTCATAGAAACGTCATTTATTGTGTCAGCTCAAGTTCGTCGTTTTCGCAAAAATCACAAAATCAGCTTTCTTCTCGTTATCAGACCATAAAACCTAATGGAAATCGTAGTTAGATTATTAGATAATACAAAATAAATGTTGCTATGACGCAGCCGAACCAAGTGAACGTGGACATCGAGAACGTCCCGCCGTCTGAAGTGTCTCCGCGGAATAATGTTTTGGTCAGACTGGACTCCGTTTCCAGGACCTCACCTGCTGGCAGGACCAATGTTGGGCTCGGGGACCGCCTCAGCAGCGTCTTCCGGGAGATCAGGCCCCTCGTCGAACATGCTCGGATGGTAAACACTTTATTATACATATCGAAATGTTTGATTAAAATATGATGTAATTATCATTGATTAGTCACAGACTATGCATGTTTTTGCTGATTTGCGTGTCAGAAAATACAATCAAAAAAAATTAGGGCTCTTTAGGTGACTCTTATACAGGTTGTCAAGGTTGACCTTTAAGTTTTTTTTTTACTGTCAAGCCAACTAAAATTCTTATTTATACAGCTTGATAAACAACAGCAACATATATTAACTGTAACAAAATATATGAAAATTGGATGTTGTTTGTATACTATACTATGCTGGATAAAAAGCTGGACTGGATTGAAAATTAGAAATTGAATTCTTGAATGTCTGAAAAGTTCAGAGAAATAATTTAATTCAAGACAAATCTTCACAACGCATCAATAATTGGTAGTGGCAGGGCCTGGTGCTAGGTCCAGGGTGGTACCACTGTCTTTCCCCGCTAACCTGCTGCAAAATAGCAGCGTTATCACTGTTGTGCTCTATTAGGGAGCTAAGGCAGTCGGTGAAATTTCTGGCACAGAGGCATTCCATCTTAGACCTCAGGGTAGGCAACACATTCGAGATCTTATGGTTTCTTAATGGGGGTCATAGGATTTTGGTGTCCATGGGCCTCAGTGACCACTTACCATCAGGTGGGCTGTGCGCTCATTTGCCTATACTATTGACATAAAAAAAAATACTGACGAATCAATGATTCTTAGAATTAACATTACCTCTGAAGGTCAACAAAAGCATATATTTTGTACTTACATACTATCTGCGGATGTAAACCCGAGATAAGAACAGTCCACGAGTGACTATTATATGAATGAACCATTGTGTTTGTTTGCACACTCAGAATATCTTTGCGGGATTTCGTGGAAGTTGTTAAAATAATTATTAAAACTAGTTTCTATGCCTGAAATCAGTGTTGAATCTAAAGTTGTTCTACCTAAACTACTTTTGTCTAAAGTACTAACTAAATAGAAAACATTTTAAGTACCTATTACACAATCTGCTATAAAAAATTGTTGCAACCAAAGTTGTTACATAATCTTATATATGAATTATAACATGGCAGTGTGTCAGTCTGACTAAGGCTTCAGAACTGTTGGATTGATTTTTCTGTTTTTTTTTTTTACTTATTCATTGTGATTCAGGGAAGGTTTAAAAACAAAGAAAATTGGGAAAAACCAAAGGAACAGCTACAAAAAAGAAAAATAATGGTGTATGGGAATCGCCTTTGGGTGATACAAAGTTCACTGGGTCCGCTAGTATGAAACACTACAAGAGCATTTTTGCTTTATTATTATCTATTAAACAATATACTCGTCGTCGTATATAGTCGTTGGCAACATCAAGAGTCTGCTGGGCTTCCTTCAGGAGCTCTGATGGCAGGAATAACATCGCCGTCCCGAATCACGCAAAATAGGCGCAATTGAGTCATCGACTTGCGGAAAACTAGCCCGCGCAAACCTATACCTGTACCTATTAAACAATATACCCAACCAGTGTTAAGTCCATCAATCCTGCAACATTCTCTATATTGTTTGTTGCTACATCTTATCAGCAGTGGATTTTTTTTGGTTACAACCAAATTATTATGTTTGCCTATCTGAATCATGATCATTAATTTACAGGGCAACAATGCCAGGCTGTCCCTCCCGACATGGCTACCTCGAACTCCACCGGGCACGCACCAAGCCACAGACGGTATACAACGGCCCCAGAGTTCCATAGCACATGTCAACTTGGGCCCTAATGCAGAGACCTACATAGTAAATGAACGGGTGGTGCTAGGGTCTTTACCCCTGTCTCCGACCCATGGAGTCAGTAACACAGTCAGTGATCCCGAGTCCCCTGAAGCCAGCCAGGACCCACAGGATATTAATGTGTCCGTGAATCCGTCAAATAACAATAACATACATGATCATCCAGACAACGATAGCCAGAGCGAAGATGGCACGCAACAGGTAAAGTTTTATTGTTTTCTTATTGACTCATACTTTATATACGGATTTTCCATATTATTGTTCATCCTGCTAATATTATAAACGCGAAAATTTGTAAGTATGGATGGATATTTGTTACTCTTTCACGTAAAAACTACTGAATGGATTTTAATGAAACTTTACAATGATATAGCTTATATATGAAAATAACACATAGGCTATAATTTATAAAGATATTGTGTATATAAGCTACTCAAAATACTATTCCTGCGCAGACGAAGTTGCGGGCACCAGCTAGTATGGAATAATAAGAAATGCCACTGCATTACCACAGCATTAGATTCTATGGGTAATGGTAATGCAGTGGAATATTGTAATGAAGAGTAATCTATTATTTCTGTGCATGATGATTACTTAGACAAAATTTCAACAAATTACACATGAAGTAGGGCAGTGGCGGATCCAGGATTTTTGTTTGGGGGGGGCTTGGCCCAGCAAATAAAGATTAGTCTCGAGTATACTTAGATGTTTTGGGGAGCGAGGGGAGCTTGAGCCACCTGCCCCCCCCCCCTGGATCTGCCACTGAAGAGATAATAATCTAAATAATAATAATAATATTAGCCTTTATTACTGAAACAGTTACTTTTTTTTTTTCTCATTTCTAGTTCAGTTTGCTTCTTGGCAAAGGCCTCCCCCAGTCTTCTCCATCTTTCCGTCTTTGTTTTCTTACTTGTTCCTGCCGTTGTTGCTTTTTATGTTCTTGTTGTTGATGTTTTCCTCGTGGTTGTTCAGGAGTAATCCTGTTGTTTTCTTACTTGTTCCTGCCGTTGTTGCTTTTCATGTTCTTGTTGTTGATGTTTTCCTCGTGGTTGTTCAGGAGTAATCCTGTTGTTGCTTTACATGTTTTTGTTGTTGATGTTTTCCTCATGGTTGTTCAGGAGTAATCCTGTTGTTGTTGTTTTTCTATGAATGTTTTGTTGGTTTGGTTAATATTTCTAATCTTATTTCTATTTCTTATTCCTATTCCTATTTCTTATTTCTTAGCTTCTCCATCTTTCCGTCTTTGTTTTCTTACTTGTTCCTGCCGTTGTTGCTTTTCATGTTCTTGTTGTTGATGTTTTCCTTGTGGTTGTTTAGGAGTAATCCTATTATTCTTGTTTTTCTAAGAATGTTTTGTTGGTTTGGTTATTATTTCTAATCTTCTTTATATTTCTTATTCCTATTCCTTTCTTCTTATTTCTTAGTTCTTAGTTGTGATACCTACCCCCCAGCAAAATAATCTAAATAATCATAAATAAATAATCCAAGTGTAGTTACATACAACCTACATAATGATGACTACGAAGTATACACAAACTAGCTTCTGTCCGCGACTTCGCCCGCGTGGAATTCGGTTATCGCGTTCCCGCGGGAACTATGCGTTTTTCCGGGATAAAAATTAGCCTATGTCCTTTACCGGGACCCCAACTATCTCCATGCCAAATTTCATCTCAATCGGTCCAGCGGTTGAAGCGTGAAGAGGTAACAGACAGACAGACAGTTACTTTCGCACTTATAATATTAATATGGATATACAAACACAATACATTTAAATTAATCATCTTCCATATGTTTTCAGGTAGTAGATGTGCGAGGCACTCTGAACCTGTTGATCCGTTACGCGCCATTCTACTTCATCCTGCTATTGAAATTCCTGTACGACGCGCGCTCAGGCCTGTTCACGTTTTTCCTGCTGTTCTTTACGTTTTCACACGGCAATGCCACTGTTAAAAGGTAAACTACTTTCTAATAAGACTTACGCCGGGTTCCTATATCCACAAAACGCTTCGTTTTGGCTATGGATGTATTGAAGTAAAGGAGCGCAATCTTTATACTTCCGAATGTGGACACCAACTCGGGTAGGTTGGGGGCGCTGCGGTCGCCAGAAGTGTCAAGCCACCTAGGCGGATAGTCTGCAGTAGCGCCTTCAGATAGCGCTGCTGAGGCGAAAATGCAGCGAAAACGGTTGTGATGAGAGTGTGTTTTATTTTGTTGTTTATCAAATCCGCTGGACGCGTTTTCAAATGTTTCGACATATAAGATTTCGCTCCTTACCAAGACACATTCCACACTCCATATATGGATGGGCTGGTTAAAATTTGACAGATTCTCTATGTCGACTACTACAGCCTATTTGCGTCCCACTGCTGGGCACAGGCCTCCTCTCATCACGAGATGGTTTGGGCTATAATCCCCATGCGGGCCCAGTGCGGATTGGGGACTTCACACACACATCTTTGAATTACTTTGCAAATGCGCACGATGTTTTCCTTCACCGAAAAGCTCAGTGGTAAATTCAAATTGAGTTTAGCACATAAGTAAAGTTAGAGGTGCGAGCCGGGATCGAACCCCCGACCCTCTGCATGAGAGGCGGCTAGGCCACCACGGCTTGCTCTCTTATTCTCTATGTCGCTAATGTCTAATTTTGACCATACGTAGCCAAAAACGAGGCGTTTTGTGGATGTGATAACCGACCCCTAGTACAGGCATCGGCACGGAACTTGACCGGTGGCATTCGATGCGCAGAAGTCGAAAATAAGGTCTCATGCCTATGAGGCCTGGAGGGGCGCGGGACGCAGCGGGCGCTGTGCCGTGCGCGCACGCTTATTGGCCCTTCAGTCGTAAACATGCGCAGAAATCTCTGCTTTCGCTCACCGCTCAAAATCCGTGCCGGAGACTGTAAAGCACTTTACGTAAATAGTACATTATTGCCGTGGCCGGGAAAGTAGGTCTTTGCAGGCTGAGTACTGGTTTAAAGGGCCGAGGCTTCGCCGAGGCCCTTTAATATGTACGAAGCCTGCAAAGCCTTTCACGTGCCGAGGCTTATATAGTGCTTTTCTCAAAAATGAAAAAAAACCTTGATATTAGGTATTCATAATACAGCATTGACACGCACACAAAGGTAGTCAAGTACTTACAACAAATCCAATGGAACGCTAGTCTTATTTCGTATTCACCGATATTTGACTTTAACAGACACACTAACACGGCAGTTTGTCATTTCCCAACGAGCGTTTTTTGTTTTTGTCAGCTAGTGAGCGTGCCTAAAGTTGTTTTTTACGAACTAGTGCGTTACGTTTTTTTGAGCTTCATCCTGTTCATTTATTTCTTTGCTCCTTTTTTTTCGCAAATATATTAAAAAATGTCGTTTGATACACGTGCGAAATTGTCATTTTCACTCGTCCCTAGTGTCTTTCTAGCCTGTCTAGTCGCTTTCGCTCGCGCCAACATAACTAGGGACTCGTGATAAAATGACATACATTTCGCACTTGCATCAAAATGTACTATAACCTTTACAAAACACATTCTTATCTTTATTTTTCCAGAGAACACGCAGCCCAACTAACCAGAAGCATATTGCCCTTATTCCTCGAGTTGATCTGGACTTCGGGCTTCGTTGTCATCATCCACTACTTGTTCGGAGACGGGAAGCTCCTACCCAACGTCATAATGTTCCCCGTCTATGAAGGGTCCATAGATGTCTGGGAACTGTTGTGGCTGGTGATACTTACTGACCTCATAGTTAAAATCATCACGGTCAATGTTAAAATTGTGGTTACCATGATGCCGGCTTGCTTGCTGCCATTCCAGAAAAGGGTGAGTGAGATTTTAATAAAGAATCGTCTATCATTTTTCGTTTATGAACAAGTAGGTTCTGCCCGCGTCCTCGCCCTCGTGGAATTCGGTTATCGCGTTCCCGCGAGAGCTATGCATTTTTCCGGGATAAGAAGTAGCCTATGTCCTTTCCCAGGACCACAACAACCTCCATGCCAAATTTTATCTCAATTGGTCCAGCCGTTTTAGCGTGAACAGGTAACAGACAGAGTTACTTTCGTATTCATAATATTAATATAGATGACAAAGACTCAGTTAAACTGAGCGCAACAAAGAACTAAAAAGCAATTGTATTTGGTCGCTAAATCGCCTCTGCACATTACTACTCATTTTCAAATATGGGTATAGCACGACATAAGTTAGAAGGCACGTGGATAAACAATAGACTGCGTAAACGGCTTAAGTGCCTCGCCGCGCGCCTTCTAAGTGGTGTCGTGCTATACCTTGATGACAAGTCCTTTTAGACATAGACATAGACAAAACTTTATTTAACATCCCAAAGGTTTGGTAGGTACATTTTTAACTTAACTTAATATAGCTTATATGTACTAAGACTATGTTGTTCTACAATTACAACAACTAATTCTATGCAGGTCGGCTAGACCAATTCTCAATTCTAAATAGAAAAAAAAGATAAATATACAACAGACAGTCTCTGAGACGAATGAATACATTGGTTTAGCAGAGCTCCATAGAATAAAACAGTTAACTTAAGATATAGAAATGTAATATTGTAGGTAGGTAGTATAGTGGTGTTAAAAAGGGGCAAAGCTCAGCATAATGCTCCAGTGTGGTCACCACAGCGCTGGTTTTCAGCTCGTCCCTTACTAGGAAACCATTTGCTAGTGTAATTCATGTCGGAACGGACAAGATGTATTTGTGTGATGTACAATCAATTAAATAAGAGATGTAGTGAATAATTGTAGTGCTTGTGTATGCTGATGGGTGTTAGTCATATAAATAGAACTAGCTTTTCCCCGCAACTTCGTATGCGCAGTAATATTAAAATGAAAAATCCCGTTTTTTCCCGTTCCCGCGGGAAATTCGGGAAATCCTTTCTTAGCGGATGCCTACGTCATAACATCTACCTGCATGCCTAATTTCAGCCCGATCCGTCCAGTGGTTTGGGCTGTGCGTTGATAGATCACTATATCAGTCAGTCACCTTTGAGTTTTATATATTTAGATATTTTCTCACGCAGCCCCCCGTTTTCCAGGGTAAAGTGTACCTATTCATCGAGTCGGTCTCCCAGCTGTACCGCTGCCTGCTGACGGTGCAGCCCTGGCTGTTCTACCTGATGCAGTCATACGAGGGCTCGGAGAAGATGGTGGGCGTCTTCCTGGTCTTCGTGTACGTGCTGGCCAAGGTCGTGGAGATCGTCACCCGGGTGCGGCTGTTCAAGAACGCCACCTGGACCATGCTGCAGAGCGTGGTGAGTTCGAAGGTTTTTTTTACACTACCACAACAGCCTAAATAGGTCCAGGTCCACTGCTGGACACAGGCCTCTACTCACCGCGAGAGGGTTTGGGCTATAGTCTGGGGACCTAACGGGCCCAGTGCGGATTGGGGACTTCACACACATCCTTGAATTACGGACTGAAGGTTTGCTCACGATGTTTTCCTTCACCGAAAAGCTCAGTGGTAAATTAAAATTGAAGTTCGAACGTAAGCAAACTGAGAGGTGCGAGCTAGATTGGAACCCTGACCCTCTGCATGCGAGGCGGAGGTCAAATCAGAAGGCCAGTGGTGGCCTGTAAAATAAAAAAGTGGTATAATCAGGTCCGAATCTCAGCTCACACCTCTGACTTTAAATCAAGTTACCGGAGTTCAATGTTATCTAGTCCTCTCTACGGACTTTTAATAACCTTTAAATTCTCCAACGTAACTTGCTCAATCTTGGCCATTTTGCGCGGTTTGACATTGATAGTTGTAATCCCTCCAATGAGCAAAAATATAGTAGCTCGTATTAAAAGATTCATTTATTCATGGATGTTTAGTATTTATACTTATATGTATTTATTCCTGTAGAGATCTTCTTAGTAGAAGATCTCTACATAAAAAACATATATATTAGATAGTTCTAAAGTCCCGCGCCTTCAACTTTCAAAACGCTTCATTTTTTTAATTATTATTTAAAAAGCACCACCAACACTCTCAACGCATAGTTGATGGCTGTCTCAGCACGCACACATGTGTTGAGAGTGTTGGTGGTGCTTTTTAAATACATTGAAGCGTTTTGAATTTTGGAGGGGCGGGACTTTAGATAGATAATGAAGGCCACCGTATTCCTGCTCACTAGTTGGCGCCACTGTCTGCAAGCTGTCAATGTCAACATTTCATCTATATGTGCTAAATTGGCAACATGCACCTCGAGAGAGGCGGATTCACTCGAGGTGACCCTCATTTGTGTGAAATGTCTGAAGATAATATTTATTTCTTGCTTTCTTCACTTCAACAACTTCAGAACTTCGGTACCAAACCGACGAGCGAGCAGATCCTGGGCGCGGGCGACGCCTGCTCGATCTGCCACGACGACTTCAAGACGCCGGTGCGGCTGTGCTGCTCGCACATATTCTGCGAGCCCTGCATCGCGGAGTGGCTCGCACGAGAGCACACGTGCCCGCTGTGCCGCGCCGCCGTCGACGACGGCCACGCCTGGCGCGACGGCTCCACCACCTTCGACTTCCAGCTGTACTGAGCCCGCGAGGTACGTCTGGCGCCGTCACTCTCGTGCCGTCTCGCTCGCACGTATCTGAGAGCCCCGCGTCTCAGGGTCGACGACCTTCGACTTCCAGCTGTACTGAGCCCGCGAGGTACGTCTGGCGCCGTCACTCTCGTGCCGTCTCGCTCGCACGTATCTGAGAGCCCCGCGTCTCAGGGTCGACGACCTTCGACTTCCAGCTGTACTGAGGATCTCTCGACATAAGTTCGTTTGCATGATATAGTGATCGCTCTATTGGTAAGTGTAGACTCTCTGTGATGCAGTGAAATGAAATTAAGCTGACTCTGTGGCAGAAATAGCGATCTGGGACTCTATTCGAAGTTTTACATAGTGAAATACGATTTCCCTTATCCCAAATATGGATAAACAAAATCCTTACGAAAACGAAGAGGGATATCATTTTTAGGGTTCCGAAGTCCACAAGGAACCCTTATAGTTTCGCCATGTCCGTCCGCAGAGGCGGCCTTAGGGGGGGGCGAAGCGGGCAACCGCCCGGGGCCTCGCGCTCGTAGGGGCCTCGCGCAGGCTTATGATAATAAAAGTTGAAAAAAAACTAATTAAGCATTTAGTAATCTGTCTGTGCTAATACTTCGTACAATTTGAATTTCGCGTCTCAGAATGCCCGTTAAAAATATCACGACGAAAACAACGCGGACTTTCCATTGCTGCTAACTGCAGAGCGCTAATTCATGTGATCACAATTTCGGGTTTGGGGATTCCCGTATTTTATTTCATTAAAGGCATTGATTTTCAGGCAGCCGTGTCGTGTCCTTTGGATAATCTGTCTTTAAATTATTGTATTCGATGATGATGGTATTCGTTTTCAAGTCGTAAATTATAACGTAACATAAAATATGGGGTCAAGCGAAACGTTGTGACGATATTTTACTGACAGAATCAGCTATCGATTCTAACCATGCTTTTAAGGTTTTTATTTTTTTGGAAAAAAAATTGTATGGGATTCAGGTATCGCTCACACCATCAATCCCTTACTGGGCCATACTAAAAACTTTTTAACTAGAAAAAAATTAAAAACCTAGTTAACATGCTTCGAATTGAAAGCTGATTTTGTGGGTAAAATATCGTCATAACCACAACGTTTTCCTTGACCCTATATAATTTTTACAGTAAAAAGGGAATTGATAACACAAATCAGCCAAGTGCGTGTCGGGCCACGCGCAATGTAGTTGCCTAGTATTTAATGCGGAACATTTCACTTCACCGAGTACTTTTTTTAAGTTGTTCGGTTATTACCCGTAAACTTGTACAGCCTACTTAGCTGCGAAATTGTTCCTGTTAATTACGTTATATACAATATATCCCAGGATAAATTCTACAAACAAGTAGGGATGAAAGGTGATGATATTCTATCGATGAAAAAATTTAAATAAAAAATATTTTTATGATTAAAAAAAAACGCAAACCGCGGTCTAAGGTTCGTATTGACTTTTAATCAGCGGAATTATAAACACAAAGCGTTAGTCATGTTATTTAAATATAAAAAATGGGAAATCAAATAAAATTCCAAAAAAGCGACTTTTTTACCGTAACAATGCAGCCAGCCTTCTAGATACCCTGCCTGAAGGCAGTGATTTTGGATATTTTCTTATTTAAATAGCTCTAGTTTAACTATGTATTATATTTGCGTTTTTTTTTTTTTTTACATCTATTAATTTTCTTTATTGTTAAATACATCCCATCTGATAATTACAATGATATTGAAACAAAAGTATGCTTTTTTCTTTTTTTGTAATGATCCCTCGATTTACTCAAAATAAAGATAAATAATGAAAAAAAAACCATAACGGTATTTCTTTATAAATTATTTTTTCATCGATAAAATATCATCTCGTTTCATCCCTATTCGTTTGTGCACTTTATCCAGGGACACATTGTATACTACTACCATGAATACCATGTTTTTTTTTTAGTTACCCAAAAACAGTGGTTTAGCTGGCAAGATGTGGGAAAACTTGTATCTGATAAAAATTTGCATTGTAAAAATTAAGACGGATCCCTAAATAAAAAAATACCATCCCCACTAAACAAACAAACAAACATTGCACCCCCCCCCCCCGCCCCCTCCAGGGCCTCGCAAAGATCTATTCGCCCGGGGCCTCGCAAGCGCAAAGGCCGCCTCTGTCCGTCCGTCTGTCCGCACTATTGCTCGGAGATGCTTAGGTCTAGAGAGCCATAATTTGGCATGAATATGCATATTAGTTACGCTGACAAAGTGGTACAATAAAATTTTGAAATATATTTTTTTATAGGGTACCTCCCCTACTCGTAAAGTGGGGATGTAATTTTTTTTTCTTGCGTACCCCATAGTGCGGCATATCGTTGAATAGGTCTTAAAAAAATATTGTGGGTTTGTTAAAACCATTTTTTGATTAAGTGATACGTTTGTGAAATATTAAGCTTTAAAGTGCTATTTTTTGTTAGAGTCACGTGTCCCCCCCCCCCCTGCCAGTTAAATGGTGGTATTTGGATGGCTGAAAAAAATCACGGTTGTGGCATATATAACGTAGTTGAAAGGAAAACTATCAGAGCTAAGTAGGCTGTACAAACTTACGAGTAATAGTCGACCAACTTATAATGATGATTTTTCTCGAGCGGCAGGGGCGTCGGGCGGCACGTCATACCACAGGCTAGCTAGATGCTAATAAGTCTTAGAAAGGTACTGTGGGCATCCTCAACTTCGGAACCCTATAATTTGCGCGTGGCCCGACACGCACTTGGCCGGTTTTTTAAAATTCGATTCAAAGAACAAAATCCACTATTTCACAAAAAGCAATTCTATTGAGATAGAGAACGACAATTTCCCTGTCACTGTCCGATGTCAATAACAGATAGGCTGCGTTCCGAATCGCGCTCAGAGCGCTCACAGCACTTGAAAGACGACTCACTAAGAGGAAAAGGGATGCAAAGTGCTGAAGCGCGCTCAGGGCGATTCGGAACGCAGCCTGGCAGGCAGTTATTTGAGACATGTCAAATCAAACCACAGACTAATCAGAGTCGCGATTAAAACTTTTACTGTCTTCCGAGTTGCAACTTGAACTGTTGTCCGAGAAGCGAAAGTGACATTCCTATTCCTCTCCCTATAGAATCCCATCGTGAACTCGAATAGAGCCCCTGAACATGCAAAAAAAATATGCAAAGAATACTGTACGTTGCATTTCCAATCTGATATGTAGTTTGCGATTATAAACGCTGTAACCACGTTTTTGTGGATGTCTTAAATTGCCATTTCGAAGCGATCGAAATCTACTTCCAGCTTTGTTTTTCGTGGAATATTCTAGATCTCTTGTTTATAAGCTCAACTTTTTTTTGGCAGTAAGTGAGGCGCTATGTGCCGTCAGTCTGCTGATATCACCGTGTGGCTGCAATGGCTCCCTTTAAACTACGTACTGCGGTGTGCGGTCGATTTTGACGTCAAGTGCCGCAGATAAACTGCGGTTGCCGTCTACCGCGGTATTTATAACAGTATAGCAAGACACAAATTAGAAGGCGCGCGAATTAAGCAATAACAGACTCTTGAGTCCCCTCTCGTGATGAGAGGAGGCCTGCGCCCAGCAGTGGGCCGCAAATAGGCAGTAGTAGTAGACTCTTGAGTCAACGACTTCAGTCAGTGCTTCGCCGCGCGCCTTCTAAGGTGTGTCTTGCTTTACTTTGGCCCTGTAATTATGAGATGAGTATACCTGTCCATATTAATGTTTGGATTCTTTATTTCCATCATGCCATAATGGACCTTCGGCCTTGGAAATAAATTAACAGAACGATGTTTGAGATCTGTGACGCTATAGTAAGTTAGAAAGAGAGTCATATTGACCTTATCCCTGGCTTGGTCCTCTAATATTGTACCAACAAGTTATTTATTAAGATCATCCATACACAACATACATACATGGCACGGACCTTGAGCGGTGAGCGAAAGTAGAGGAGATTTCTGCGCATGGGTACGACTGAAGGCCCAATAAGCGTGCGCGCACGGCACAGCACCCGCTGCGTCCCGCGCCCCTCCGCCTATGAGACCTTGTTTTCGACTTCTGCGCATCGAAGGTACCGCTCAAGATCCGTACCGATGGCTGTACGCTTCACCAACTTTGAAAAAGCGTGATAACAGATGTAGAAATCAGGGCTTGAAACCGGTTTTTGCCCCCATACAAATAAACCGGTTTGCTTATCGTTCTTTCGTTTACTATTTCATGTTTAATAAGGCTATAAAATAATACGAAGTAATAACCTAAATACACTATGGAGTTCCACATAAAGAGTATAAAATAATTCTAAATATATGTCTATTTCGGGGTTTTTTTAATTAACCGGTTACCAGCCCTGGTAGAAATAGTTGAAAGTTATATTTTCGTACTACCCTCCTAAATTTATATTATTAAGCAGGGATCGAGTAGACAGTGTGTGTTCGGAAGCCTTACTCGAAACCCTGACTATCCGACCATTTGGAGTCAAACCAATTTTGCAATTACAGTCTTATGACTTAGAATTATTACATTGCTTTTGTTCGAAAACAAATAAAAGTTAGTACGTTTCATTCCAAATGGTCAAATAGCTGTTATTTTTGTATGTACGCGTCGCTAGTACAAAATGTTAATAATTTGTAAATATGTGTCTACAATTCAGTGCTTAGCTGTCCGGGCTGTTACTGAATAATGACCCTAATGTTGAGGCAGTAAAGTTTAAAAAGTAGTATGTTTGTATACACCTAGCTAGGGTTGCTTTAGTTGCTTACCTTCCAACGCTCTGATGTTACTGTAAAATATTATTATAGCTTCAGAAAAAAAACAGTACAGGAATAAATTCTTAACTAAAATCTAATTTAAATAAAAGGTAATCATATTTCCCTGGATTACAGCAATATAATTTATTACACGTCATAACATCAGAATATATAATGTATAATTAGTATTGCTAAAAAATTAATTTAGTCTTCCTCTAAACAAAAAAAGCTCATTTAAAAAAAAACTTTTCGAATAAAACTCATAAACTCTGGACGAATATATTCCATACAAAAAAAACATATTCCTTTCATTGTGTTCCATGAATTTTATTGATACCTTACATAATCCAGAATGTTTTTATTATGCATTTTATTACAACTGTATCCACGCTTGTGTACAAAAGAGTCAATATCCCAAACCATGCCAAAACAGTACCAATAATAAGTTAAGGCTTTTATGTATAAATCAATGTTATTGTAGTGTTTCTTTTATACACCGCTACGATCTGAACTCTAGCTTTTGCCAACTAGGGTTGGCTGGTAACCTCGAATCAGTCACACTCATGTTAACCTTTTGACTACCAGATCAATTGGAACTGTACATGACGTAAAGTATAATTTACCCGTCTGCGCAACGCAAAGGAGGGTGATATGTTTGCCGGTCTATACATTTTTCTTCCTTTATGGCACTTTAAGAGATCAAACGCGTAGGTCGATTTTAATGAATCATACGTGCTAGGCGGTAATCTAAATTCAAAATCTTGCAAAAAAAACTAAGTTACGTAGGGTATCGTTGAATAGGTACTTCAAAATCACTATTAGGTTTCTTGTACAAGTCAGAACAGTGGAATTTCGTTAGGATTGGGCGATTCCGTCTTACCATAATAACTAAAACTATTAGTCTTAGAAACATGATTTTAGTGTCATTATTTAGCGCATATAGTCAGCTCGAAGTTATGACCTTAAATTAGTATCACGCGCGGACGGGGTCGCGGTAACCGACGTTTCACGTTAAAACCAATGACCGTGTGCACCGACGGCCCTACCCATTTTTTGACGTGATAACGTCTTATAAATTGATGAACGCCAGCTGCGCCCAACAAAAAGCATGACGCAATGGTAGCGTTGTAGCGTTACGTAACGTTATCACATATAATTTATCGTCCGTAAACCTACTTTACAGACAACCAATTTTTTTGTTTAATTAACCGTTTTATCAGAGACAATGTAATTATATAAGACTGTCAATCTCCTTACATTACGGCGTAAATCGGTAATAGCCAGGTAGCTTCTAATTTTCATACTTCGCCTGCACAGCGCCATCTAGATGTAGCTCATGGAGTTCAAATTTGTATGCAGGCTACCTAGGCAGCGACATCTATTATCGCATTTAACACTTATTTCGGGCGTACGCTGATTTGTTTGAAGGTTGTCATTAGGTTTATCTTACTTCTTCTATGGTTTTATATGCTGTAATTTTTGTCGGCTATAGCCGTTATAGTAACAGTGGTGGTGAAAAGGTTAAATTTGTTCAGTGCGACTGGCTTCGGGTTGGGTTTCTGACCCTGAATATGCAAATGGCTTTAATTGCAACGGTTCTAATACGCGCTTCTGCATACCTTGTGTTGGGACGCCATGTGATAGCAAAATTAGTTCCTGATAAGATTAGAACAGTGTTCTTGATTTTTAACCTAACGTGTACCTATTTAATTAAAATCGGTTTTCATCAGTCGGCGTTCATAAGGTTGCAGTATTTTTACTCGTAGTAAATATGCTAGTTCCCACAAAGCTTCGCCTAAATGTATATAAATTTGTTGGCAGAATTTCCATACAAATTATTTTTCTAGATATAAGCGTAATGTGATAAAATCAAAATCGCATATGAGTTTCTGTATGTTATTTAATTTGTATTCAATTATTTACTATTCTATATTTATTGATTTTTTTGCACAAAATCATTTTATTATAAAATCTATTGAATAACATTTTATATTTTACTCTATATCACCATGACATAAGATTTGGATTATAAATTAATAATTATAATATAACACTGAGTTGCACAAAGCTTCTATTAAATATATATCTAGAATTTTTGTGCAATTTATATAGTGCACTTACAGCCTGGGTTATAAAATGACTCGAAATTACTTCATACAAAAATTAATAGTTAGTTATTTCTGTCGGACGTAAACTGTTCTAGTATTGTACCTAATAGTTAGGAACGCGTAAATAAATGTAAATTATTGTCACAATAAAAACATAAAGACTAACTTGATGAAAAGTGTTCGATTTTGTACCATATCGCCGAGTAGAAAAACTACATGTTTATGTTTTAAACCCTCTCTTTTGTCACTTCAAATCAATTCGTGCCAGAGGAGCGCTTTCAAAATGACTTATTTTTAATTAACAGCAAATTCAATCTATACCATTAAAACGTTATAAAGTTTAGAATAAAAACCACATGTACATAAAAATGTACCTTCATGACATTCCAATTCGCGAGTCAAAGATCCTTGTTCTGTAACTGCGATTGTACATATACCTTATTTATAGTTTGTGTACAGCTCTGGGACTCTTTTCGAAACGGTACATAGGGATATTGAGCGTCCATATCCCTAAAGAATCAGTAATATAGATACAAGTTGTTAAATAGGGAGATGGTCTATTCCTTATAAGATAGCATATAGGGGATAGTATATTTTAACAACAGTATCAGTTATCGATTCTAAGTATGTTTTTTAGGTTTTAAATTTGTTCGTGTTAAAAAAAGTATGGGTTTTGCTGATGTGAGCGATACCTGTATCCCATACTGGGCTATTTTTTTTTTAACTCTAATTTAATTTTAGGATCGATAACTGATACTTTGGTTGAAACTCTTTATTGCACAAACAAAAAAAAAATGCAGTGTACAATAGGCGGACTTAATGCTACAAGCATTTTCTACCAGTCAACCTTGACACTGATATACTATATATCTCGCTAAATAGGGATTCCATGTTTTTCTTTCCATATCCTTATGTAACGTTTCGAAGAGAGTCCCTGTTTACCTTGTAACACTTACTTGTAGTCCGTGTATTATAAAGTTGTTGAGGAATTTCCTTGGATGTGATGAGAGTCACTTCGCCGTTTGAGAAGTGTCGAGTGACAATACTGTACCTCTGTAAAGATATGAAATGAAAACTTCTGTAGATAAATTAATGAATTAAAAGTTAACTGAAAATTGAGCTTCTGTGTTTCTTTGAACTGTCCATTATACCATTTTCCTTTGTATTTTCTATTTATACATGCATGAACACCACCGACTTTTCGTCTCGAGTAAAATAACCTAATCAAAAGGTAGGTTTAAGGCCGTTCCTATACCCAGCTCAGCCGTCACTGTCCCTCGTGCAACGAGTGAAAGAGAAAGCGCTACGCACAGAATCCCCGTTTTAGTTAGTATTTAACGCGTTTTAATTTCTATAAAAATACCGTATACAAACATGGCCTTTAGAAAGCTGTCAATGTATGCATATAATATGGATATTTTTTCTGTTACACAGTTTGATGTAATAAACGGGAGTAAAGTTGGATTAAAGGTCCCAGTGAGAGGTAACTTTGGAATTCAATTGTATCGAGCGAAGTTTCGTGAAACGTGTAACGAAAGCTGTCAATGTAAGGATGATATAATCGAATATAACATGTTTTTTTTCATATTTTTAACTGTTAACATTTCTTAGAAAAGTATGATCTTACATGAGCAATTTGACGATGCTGGGTCAGGGAACGGCCTTAAAGAAAGTTCCCCATAACAGCATTTGTGCTGTTAAAGCACATCACCGAAACGATATCATGAAAATGAAAATCTATCCCGTTTCTATTATTTGTTCGTGTGCCTACTTTCGTTTGTATATTTTTGTATTTTATTTAACCTTTTTCACGCCAACGATGCACATATCGACAGCGACACCGCACTGAGGCACAGCAGGTCCAATGCCAACGACCTTTATATGCGTCATGGCGTAGCACGGATAAGGTTAAATACGCATGCGTAAGATCCATATTCGCTTTATACGCCAGCCGCCCTCGGCGTGTGAGTGACGGCATTTGTATTTGACATGGCGTCGAAAAGGTTAACCACATAGACAAGAGGATCGCATGCACCGTTGTATTTCAAAGTAAAAAAAATGCTCGTGGCGTCCTGTGCGATTCGCCTTCGATTTAATAAACTGCGCCATTCGCCTTTTTTGACCTCTCTTATGCAACTATGGCATAAAATACTACATCATGTGCTCAACCTTTACTGTCTGGCTAATTGAAAATGTAAAGCCAATTTGAACTCTACGCGTATGACCTGTAAGGCTTCGACGTCATTCAGTATTACAGAGAAGTGTAGATGTAGAGAGCCGTGGTGGCCTAGTGGTTCGACCTACCGCCTCTCATGCAGAGGGTCGGGGGTTCGATTGCCGCTCGCACCTCTAAGTTTACTTATGTGCGAAATTCAATTTGAATTTACCAGTGAGCTTTTCGGTGAAGGAAAACATCGTGAGGAAACCTGCACGCATCTGCGAAGTAATTCAAAGATGTGTGTTAAGTCCCCAATCCGCACTAGGCCCGCGTGGGGACTAATAGCCCAAACCCTCTCGTGAAGAGAGGAGGCATGTGGCCAGCAGTGGGACGCAAATAGACTGTAGTAGTAGTAGTAGATGTAGCAAAAGTAGGTCATACTTTTTGTACAAAAGTTGGAAACTCTCGCATTGAAGCAAGTTTAAATAAAACAAATTAAAAGTTTAATCATATTTAATAGCTAACACTGTAGGTATATGAATAGAGTAACACAATAATTATAGCTTAACTTTACTTTCGCCTACAAACGTGAAAAATTAAATAATTTAGATTATTAATATTAATTATCCAAAGTATCACAAATATCGGATAGAGTAACACTGCTTAGAAAGCGCGAAGCATCTATCGCTTATAGTCCGAACTTACTTAACATAATGCCAGCAGAGATCTTCTACTATCTAAAGTCCTGCGCCTTCACATTTCAAAACGCTTCAATATATTTAAAAAGCACCACCAACACTCAACACATGTGTGCGTGCTGAGACAGCCATCAACTATGCGTTGAGAGTGTTGGTGGTGCTTTTTAAATAATAATGAAAAAAATGAATCGTTTTGAAGTGTGAAGGCGCGGGACTTTAGATAGTAGATGTCTACAATACTAGTGTCGATACGTATCAAAGCGTGTTGAACCTACAGGAATTGTTATTGCGTATTGAGATCTATCGTTTATCCAGAGAACACACAACAAGATCAATTTCTGAAAGAGGCAGTACCTTTTGGCACGTATCGACCCGATCGTGCTACTAACTAACATCGCCCTCACTAACAGCGCGAGCGAGACATCGCATAACTTTCGATTTTCAGCACAGGTTCATCTTTATTTCGTTGACAATTGGCGTACAAAGAGGGCAGTCGGTTGATTATTGCTCGACCAGTCGTGTAATGATTCTGAATTGAAGTTGGCTATTCTCACTCAGGATTTACCGAAAACTTAATGTCCTAGCGTCCTCAATCAAATAGGCGGACACTTTAAAATTATCAATTTAGAGTTTTCGGTAAGGAAACAAAGATATTATGACATTTATAGTCTTTTTTTTATGATAATACAAAGGTGATCAATTAATTCCACATTGTCAATACACTTATTTCTGTGTGCGTGTAAATAATTTCAATTTACTGTTGGCACAAGGTTTCAGGGCTCTTTAAAATTCTTAGTGAAAAACAGCACAACTGTATGGGTGATTTTAGATTAACGTTTTCGTACGCACACTTCATTTCAACGGCTCGCTTACACACAAAAAATAAACAAACTCAGGCCTGCCACATACAATCCGAATCCAATCACAGCTAACTCATGCCAAATCAACGGTTTTATCACACACACATACTGAATAATGAGCCGATTGAAAAAACGCTAATCTGAAACCGCCTAAAACTGGAATCTCAGTTGCTAAATTCAAAAACGGTTATAATTTCACATTTGGAATGTTACAAACTGTAACCACTCATAAGCTGACGTCCCACTTGATCTAAGCTTTGCTACTTGCTAGGGATGTAGAGGAGATATTCACCAACACAGAATAGTCGTCTAAACTAAACGAAGTTGGAGCCGTGGTGGCCTAGTGGTTCGACCTACCGCCTATTATGCAGGGGGTCGAAGTTCGATCCCGGCTCGCAACTCTAAGTTTACTTATGTGCCAAATTCAATTTGAATCTACCACTTAGCTTTTCGGTGAAGGAGAACATCGTGAGGAAACCTGCACGCCTCTGCGAATTATTACAAAGATGTGTACGAAGTCCCCAATCCTGGGCCCGCGTGAGGCCTATAGCTCAAGCCCTCTCGTGATGAGAGGAGGCCTGTGCCCAGCAGTGGGACGCAAAATAGGCTGTGGTGGTGGTGAATACTAAACAAACAATTTAATCAGCGGAGATATCACGCACATTTTTAGGAACATAGTTTAGCTTACTCAAGTGGAACGCCAACGTTGGCGGGTCCGTTTTACCGTCGAAATACGAATCGCTTCGTTTACGAATAGTCAATATTTGACAGATTATTAATGGATCAATGGTCAAATTTGAAATACGTAAGCGCAATCCGTTTCAGGCATCGGCACGAAACTTGAGCGGTGGCCCTCGATGCGCAGAAGTCGAAAATAAGGTCTCATCGGCAGCGGCGCTGTGCCGTGCGCGCACGCTTATTGGCCCTTCAGTCGTAAACAAGCGCAGAAATCCCCTCTACTCTCACTCACCGCTCAAGATCCGTGAAGGGATTTGTTTTGCAGTGGCGTAGCTACTTGGGGGTAAGGTCTAAGGTTGCCATGAGCTCAGTGACTCTGTTATTTTTTACAAAGGATTTTTGAAAGGACCAATTTGCTCTGAAAGACCCCTTATTATTACATTTTCTCAAAGACTTAGATACTAGAGAGCTTAGATACTAGAGATCTTCTACTATCTAAAGTTCCGCGCTTTCACATTTCAAAACGCTTAATTTTTTTCATTATTATTTAAAAAGCACCACCAAAACTCAACGCATAGGTTGATGGCTGTCTTAGCACGCCACATGTGTTGAGTGTTGGTGGTGCTTTTTAAATACATTGAAGCGTTTTGAAT
>OZ020283.1:2735117-2770883 GCA_963971205.1 Aethes cnicana
TATGTGGCCAATTTGCTGAAATAAATGATTGAATTGAATTGAACTGTCAGTTAGTCTGTGTCCGGGGTCCCACCTGTGTCCTGGTCGGCGTGCGTCGGCTGCGGCGCGCGCGGCGGCGGCTGCCGGGAGCGGGCGCGCCGCGTCGCATGTCTGCGTGGGATGCCACGCGGCCTTGCAGTGGTAGCAGAACGACGCGCCGCAGCCCGGCGCCAGGCACGTCAGCTTGGGGCACGACGCGCAGCCCGTCGCCACCACCGCGAAGCTGGAGGAACGAGCGATCGTCAACTATTAACGTCAACTTGGAGTGGGAGTTGAGATCGCAAGTACACAAGTCACATTATGACATAGGTACGTTACGTATTATGTGTCTTTTGTGGCAAAATCTAAAAGAAAAACATATTACACTCTACTACTAGGGGAGAGGGGGGCAGCTATCACTGAAGGCAGCTTAGAACAAATGCGTTCAAAGACGTATTTTTAGTGCGATTATGGTCCAAATCCATTTTTTGGGCTCGCAACACTGACCCACACAACTGTCACTTGACAGATTTGACGTTTGACAGAACATGAACAAACCAGTAGCATATTTTGATTTCGATGTCAACTGTTAGCGGTTTTGCTCCCCGTGTCTAAGGATTTTCAGGCTGTATTTGAAGAAAGCGGTAAGTGAAACTTAATTTATTCGATAGTACAATGAATTAGCTTTAGTGACGAAGAATAAACAATCAGAATTTGCAATTGTTTTGGAAGATATCGATGTTTATTTTTTTAAATAGGTGTTGGGGTAGTTTTGAAAAAAGATTAGGAGGCAGTTTTGATTAGCAATCTGTTCAAAACTACCCCGGTCATAAGAAATGTTCATATCTGCCCCGATATAAACTGACATGTAGGTACGTAAACTCAAAATAATATTATCTTAGTTATTTTAGTAAATGCTCATAACGCATTTACCTGAATTAATTGGTCAAGCAAAGCACGTCAGTAGAAAAGGGCGCGAAATTCCTATGGGAGGATATCCCTTCGCGCCTACACTTTTCAAATTTGCCGCCTTTTTTACTGACAAGATTTGCTTAAACGAGTATGCTAATCGATTCTATTGTCTGTTTTTCTCTCGTTTTATATGATAAAATGAAAATTCTAATTAGAAAATTTTATATATTTTTATTTAACTACAACTAAAACATAATAAATACTGAATCACTATCCCCTGTTACATTGTTGGGGTAGTTTTGAACAATAGTGTGTGCAAAACTGCCTCAAGGGGGCAGCTTTAATAGAATTTCAATACTTTACAAAGGTACCCTCCTGAGGCACCTTTGAACACTACAAAAAACATTTCTGGTCAAAAGTACCCCCTCATAGTTATAACTGCAAATTATATGAGTAAAATGTTAATACGACCATTTCTAGTGACTAGCTGTACTAAGGACAGGTAAAAAAAAACACGTATATCTCGATATTGTTGCCTTACAATCCAGATTTCAAATCTGCCCCAAGTAAATTCAAAGCTACCCACGCTTGGGGCAGTATTGAACATTATTCCTTGAGTTGTAAAATTCTGAATTGTACCTTTGTCTTTAGCTTTGGACATGTGCAAATGCATTAATTACATAGGTTAATAACATACGTTGTTGTGTAGAGGCTTAAAACTGGTTTTTATGGGTAATATTTTGAAATACGTCAAGGAGTGTAAAAAGTGTACCAGGCTGCCCCCCTCTCCCCTACTATAGCCTATTTGCGTCCCACTGCTGGGCACAGGCCTCCTCTCATCACGAGAGGGTTTGGGCTACAGGGCCCAGTACGGATTGGGGACCTGACAGACATCTTTGAATTACTTCGCAGATGCGTGCAGGTTTCCTCACGATGTTTTCCTTCACCGAAAAGCTCCGAGGTAAATTCAAATTAAATTTCGCATATAAGTAAACTTAGAGGTGCGAGCCGGAATCGAACCCCCGACCCTCGGCTTGAGAGGCGGTAGGTTGAACCACTAAGCCACCACGCTATTACACTCGTCAGCAATGAATTCAGCTAACTTTGTATGGAAAATGCTATAAATCGATCATTGCTGTTGAGTGTATTTACTTTCGAAAGTAGATTTACCAGTGCTGACGAGGCAGGGTGTGAGTGCAGTCATGGAAGCATCGACTCTTCTGCCAAATCCTCAGTTTAGATCGGCAGTTTCATGGATAATCCGAATGTTGATGTAAAGGCTAGTGAACTGTTGGAGAATGAGTGTAGTAAATGATAGGCCTAGTTACAAATGGAGAAAAAAGAAGTAAATATCAGCATTGAAAAATACAGACAGTGGCAGTTAACAACCGACCGTTACCGTGTCGTGTGTGACCGTTGTCGTGTCGTGTCGTGTCGTGTCGTGTCGTTCACGGCTGTCAGTACCGACCTGCAGTCCGGCGCCGGGCACCACCGCGTGTCCGGGTCGGCGGCGAGCGCGCGCCTGACGGAGAACTCTTCGTACTTGTCGTACAACACCGGGTTGTCAACTATACGCCGCACATCTGTAACCAAGTCGTCAGTTATACAAAACCGTGAAAAAGCAAGGTAAACCTAGTATGAACGAACAGCTAGGGCACCCGTTTGGCCTTCTTAGCATATTGGAACGTATTTTCTAATGTCAGTTTGCTCCATATATTTTGACATATTCTGTTAGGCACTGTTCGTCCATATGTTATTACTTATTATAGGTCAATGCCGAAAGAAGTGTTAGGTAAATGCGATAATAATAATAATAATAATTTATTTAATTTTAGACAGGCACCAATTCGCTGATGCGTCTAAATCATTTTCACTGTTAGAGTTGATATTAGTAAGAGAGTTTATCTAGTCTGTTTTTGAACTGGTTAACACTTGATGCGCTAACAATCCGGTTCGAGATAAAGTTATTGCTAACATCAAGAGCTTTTCCGATGTACGCAGCAATGTAAGACGATCTCCAGTCTAATTATAATTACCTTGTCTCTGGCTATACATAAATAACTTAAGAAATACCTCTGTGCTATGTATTTAGTGGTCCACTGCTAGTGAATATCACTCGGGGGGCCGAAAGGTCGAGCGCTGATTAACAAAATAACATAAATGAAATAAATTTCACCTCTCTACGATCTCTACCAAACGGGATTCCGTTCATTTTACTAATGGGACTAACTGTACTTACTATACTACTACTACAGCCTATTTGCGTCCCACTGCTGGGCACAGGCCTCCTCTCATCACGAGAGGGTTTGGGCTATAGTCCCCACGGGCCCAGTGCGGATTGGGGACTTCACACGCATCTTTGAATTAACTTACTATAAATGGCATGCATTATTTTACTTGGTTTTATCGTTTTTTTTTTATACGTAAGTAGATATAATAACAAAGAGAAATTTATAGGTAGGTACATAAGTATCTCTAACTAAATAGTATACTATTATAAAATTCATACATCAATCTCTAAAATGGCAAGGGCATAAATCAGTAGGTAAACATCTAGATGACAATGTTAATGTAACCAGTGTACCTACTTACAGCTAAGTTATGTAATGTCATTTGGGTATTGTTTCCATGGATGACTGAACGATTGTCTCCATTCGTAATCTGTTTAGACGAGACGTGTTTACTACTTATAAGGAAGCGTGTATTTCTGCATTATAAGAGCTCAGGGCGCCGACAACAATTACCATTACAATATCAAAAGCACCCAAAGTCCGTCTGTGAATCTATATCATTAGATACATTTCCCACTTCATCCGTTAGACCGATTTAGAATTTCGTATGGAGTTTAAGACACTAAGAAGGCTATGCTAGGGGTTCTAGTTCTAGGTATATAGAAAACAATTCCTTAAGTGGTTATAAGGGGGGCGAGGGGGTGGGGAGTTCGTATGAAATTCAACACACATGACGTCACAGGTTAGTTTTGCTACAAAATTAAAACGCCGGCGTCCCGACGTCACGTAAAATCATAATATCAATATTCAATACCGGCCTCACGCGTGAAGTGTTTTGGACAAACTCCAACGTGAAGTCGAGTATATTTGCGAACCGCATATCATAAAGTTTTCAGTACATACTTTTGTGTGTAAACAGTAGTATTAGGTAATAGTGTTATGTTAACAGTTTATTTGCAGTATCGTGTGTTTGGGGCCCGTGGTAATTGTAAATAGGGTTCATTGACGTCTTCATTCATAAGCTTGAAAACGACTCTGAAATCTGGACTGAATCATCAGTATCGGTCTTTAATGTCTTCATCATCATCATTATCATCATCAACAGCCAATTGTAGTCCACTGCTGGACGTAGGCCTCACCCAATGCACGCCAATGAGCTCTGTCCAAGGCGTGCCGCATCCAATCTACGCCGGCCACCTTGCGCAAATCGTCATTCCACCTGGCAACAGGGCAAATGTCTTCATGCAGAATAAAGACCTCGTCCGTGGCCCGCTACTTACTCGATCCTCAGATTTTAGTTTATCGTTCAGTCACCATCCCTGCGTGCGTAAGTCATCGCTCCATCTACAGAACGTCCTACACTTTTTATTCCGATTCTCTATATAGATATCGTCTGTTCATCGGTCTTTAGCTTACTAATTTCCTTCAGCTACACCGTGAACCGTTTTCTGTCGAATTACACAAACACCAAGCAAAGCCAGCACTGTCATCTGAATGAACAGCCAAAGCATCGGCGAGTCACGCTAAGTGTCTGTATGTATACTCCATAATTCCTACTATATCTGCATCTCCTTAATTTTGCTAATATTCGGATTTCGGTCTACAACAAATCAAACATTGATTACATAGGTAATGATAAATGCAAGACGGGCGTCATCGATAAGCCTACGCTTACGAGTAATGTAAACGCCTCCTTTCTTGTCATTAACATGATTTACTTACATTAATTCAGAGTTAAATCGACCTATGCCAATCAAAACGTATTGTCTGGCGGGTTTAAACGCTTCACAAAGTCTCGGAAAGCTTACCGGTTAGTAGAGAGAGCTCAACGTATAGTCAGTCATCTCACTAACACATAACTGCGTTATTGCTAAGCGTGTTATGGAGCATATTAATTGAACGTCTTTGATTCTAGCTACATTTTACAAACAGAAGATGCAACGTGCAGAAGTTGAGCTAAGTGCGGACCATACTCCACAGGCACGTATAGAGCAAATAAAGCGCACCACGTCACGTCAGCCGCACCAGGCCGCCGGCTGGACATTGCGGACTCACCTAGCGGGTGCATGTGCTCCTGGCAGGCGGGGCATGTGACGGGCACGCGCGCCTCGAAGATCTCTATGGCGAGGTACTGGCGCAGGCACGGCTCGCAGCAGCGGTGCGCGCACCACGTCAGCCGCACCAGGCCGCCGGCTGGACATTGTAGACTCACCTAGCGGGTGCATGTGCTCCTGGCAGGCGGGGCATGTGACGGGCACGCGCGCCTCGAAGATCTCTATGGCGAGGTACTGGCGCAGGCACGGCTCGCAGCAGCGGTGCGCGCACCACGTCAGCCGCACCAGGCCGCCGGCTGGACATTGTAGACTCACCTAGCGGGTGCATGTGCTCCTGGCAGGCGGGGCATGTGACGGGCACGCGCGCCTCGAAGATCTCTATGGCGAGGTACTGGCGCAGGCACGGCTCGCAGCAGCGGTGCGCGCACCACGTCAGCCGCACCAGGCCGCCGGCTGGACATTGCGGACTCACCTAGCGGGTGCATGTGCTCCTGGCAGGCGGGGCAGGTGACGGGCACGCGCGCCTCGGAGATCTCTATGGCGAGGTACTGGCGCAGGCACGGCTCGCAGCAGCGGTGCGCGCACCACGTCAGCCGCACCAGGCTGCTGGCACTGAACAACAGCAGGCACAGCGGACATTCTAGCACATCGCCCTGCAACAATACAGATAGCTTGTTGACAAAGTATCGTCGACATCTTGGTAAAACGAAAAATGATTGCCGAAACGTAACTTAACACTCTCAGTGAAAACTGCTGTTTTGCAACTTAGTGTCATTTGTAAGGTTTGATAGCAGCTAACCATTAAGGCTCACTTGCACTAACTCTGCTAACCTCGGGTTATGCTTTAAGTAAAGTCATACAGCTAAGCCTGAATTATCAATTACTATTATATGAACTATGTACAGTCGAGTTCGCCAATATATACACACTTTTGCACCTTACCACGTTGTAATAAGGTCCAAAAGTATATTAATGAACTCGATTGTACATATACTAGCAATTAAGCGACTTGTAAATCTAATATTTTTTACCAATAACGATACATACATACATAACGAGCTAACCCGAAGTTAGCGAGTAACCAAACATAGCGTTATCTATGTTTGGTTCACACAGGATATCGATGGTCCTCCACTCGATGGTCCATATAAACTTGAGTCTCTCGTGGTACATCTATAATTCAATATCCACAATCGGCTGATCAATTTGCGACATGCTCGAATAAAATAAATCGATTCGCGTCTGTATATATTCGGTGTGCTAATTCGTTTCAAATATTTAGTTCAGGGCCTTATTTCAATCCGCTTGAGTATTTTGTATTGTTTTATGCCATAAAATATAAATAAGTACCAAGGCGATCCAGCTTTGCTCGGATGGAAATAGCTAAAAATGAGTTTTCCCAGATATGAGACCTACCTAGCTGGATCGATTTTTCACCCCCGTAAAATCCTATATTTCAAATTTCGTCCAAGTCGTTAGAGCCGTTTTTGAAATCGTTTGTAGGTATAAATAAATATATCTACAAGATAAGCTAATCTGTTTAAAGTACAAGGTGTTAAGGATATAAATCCTATATTTTAAATTTAGTCCAAATCATTAGCCGTTTCTGAAATCGGTTGTAGGTATAAATAAATATATCTACAAGATGTTAAGGATATATATCATAAGGATTACTTACCTAATTTCGTAAACAAAATAAGTACCGGTTGAAACTGTTATTTTGTACTTTAATATCACAATAACGGTAATACCGTCAACACTAATAAAATTTCGAAATACTATACTTACTAATTACTATATCAATTAAACTTCAAACTCTGTTAATTAGCGATTTGTTAACAAACGGAAGTTCATTTAAATCATGTTGTAAGTACAATTTTCGTGAATTAATTCATCCAATTTTCATTTGGGATAAGTGTTCGTTTGATGGTCGTTGATAGTTGTCGTCATTTTACTACTCAAAATAATAAAAACGAAACGTAACGTAAAAATGAAACCGTCACTCCTTTTACTGGCCTTCTTTGGAGTAGACACTCGGGTAGACACCCCAGACCTAAGTTCGGATTAGCTCATATCATATTAAGCCCATTCTAGAAAATCTCGAAGAAACCAAGTGTAAAAATTAAATGTAAAAATTTATTTTAATCTTTTTTTTAGTAGTTTATTTATTGTAAATTTTTTAGTTTGTTTGTTTTGATTTTCATTATTATTTTTTCAATGTTCTTTGTCGTTCGTGTGGTCACTTAGGGGTCACTGAAAATCAGCGCCGACGCGCCCCAGCGTTTTGGCATTATGCTGAGTGGCACCCTGTTTGACACCGTTCGGCACAGAGTTTTTATGTAGTTTTATTTTCGTTCTGTGTTTTTTTTTCTCATGAACATCTGTGTTCGTTTGTATCTCTGTGTCGTCCGATTGTCAATATATGTATTCTATTCTATTCTAAAAATTACAATCTCGTCATCATTTGGGTGTCTACTGCAGAGGATTTAAGTGGCGAGTACAATATTAAAATCTATAATCAGGGAATACGATGCAACCCAGCCCGTTTTCAGATACTTACGCAGTCCAACGTCTATTGGAATCGAATTGATTATAGCGCTAACTAATTCCAAACAATTGCAGCAATAAACACAAGTGGCAATACCCGTTTGGACAGGTTCGTTACCCGGGCTGTGTCTGTGTCCTCAATTTAGACCTACCCAGACGAAAGCGGAAAAATTTAGATACTTTCCCACCACAATAGTGTGTTAACATGCCACTGTAAGACAGAAACGTCCTTCCATCATGAGATGATGAGAGTATGTATCTATGACTAGCTTTACCCCGCAACTTCGTATGCGCAGAAAAATGAAATATCCCGTTTCTTTCCGTTCCCGTGGGAATTTCGCGAGAACTTGCATGCCAAATATCAGCTCTGTACGACCAGTAGTTTCGGCTCTGCGTTGATCGATCAATCAGTCAGTCAGTTTCTTGTTTTATATATACACGGTGGGTCAGAAAATATGGCAAATAATTAACCCACCGTATCGGCTATCGATTCTAAGTATATTTTATAGGTCTTTAATTTTTTTTGAGTTGGTAAAAAAAAAAATGTATATGGGATTGGTTGTGTGAGCGACGCCTGAATCCTATACAAAATATTTTTTTTACCAACTCAAAAAAAATTACCTATACAATATACTTACAATCGATAGCCGATACTGTGGGTTAATTATTTGCCATATTATCTGACGCACCATGTATAGATATGACTCTCATGCGTGGCCCGGTGCAGATTGATTTTGAATAGACGATAATAGATTTCAATAATAATCCCTTTCGGTTTCGAACAAACTTTAACCCTCACTCGACTCAGACGAACAATTGGCGATACACGATGAAGCTTTAAAATAATCAGAGAAAGAGGTGAGGACAATCATTGCCTTCACTCTTCAAATTTGTCGTGTCATCGTATTCCTGGTAATAGAATTATGACGCTTCTCTTTACGACGTCCATTACACCAGCAATTAAAGCAAATGAAGAGTAATGGCATCAAATCCTGTGACACGGCGCAGCTGAAGGCAGGTTGAAGACCTTTGCCTAGTGGGTGGTTAGTAATCGTGGACAATTGTCAGCTGTTCACGGATTGGATTTGGAAAACAAAATTACTTACTCTCTACATGGATCTTTCAAGATCATTTTTCTAAAAACCGCGTGAATGAAGCTAACAGATCAGGTTCTAAATATCGAAACGAAATTATATGTAACGCACAAACATAATTTCAAACGGGAAAAACGGGGAAGTTTTTTATAGCACAAGAAGTGGAGAGTTCAATAGAGCGAACAATGCCGTTATAATAACCATATGCTGACATGAATTTTGCTAATGTTCTCGCGTTTCCTTTTCAAAAGACAGGACGCGCTT
Source organism: Aethes cnicana (assembly GCA_963971205.1). Taxonomy (NCBI): domain Eukaryota; kingdom Metazoa; phylum Arthropoda; class Insecta; order Lepidoptera; family Tortricidae; genus Aethes; species Aethes cnicana. The sequence goes on from OZ020283.1 coordinate 2,744,238, forward strand.
AGTTGCTCAAAACTAAAACACAGGAAATGCATTAAGACAATAAAAGACTTATTGTAAGCAACGCCGCTTATCCAGTTTCAGCAGCTGTGCGTTTCGCGAACACAAGCCACTTCAATGCAACACAAGATTATTTACATTGTAATCTATACGTACTTACAAAGGTCTATACTGTAGGCGATTAGTCATGTCGGCTCGGTTGTGATTTCATCTCACTGCTGATACCTGCGCATTTTAACTTAACATATACTATACATAATGTTAAGGACAGGAAGAAATGGCGAGACACCGTTAGGCAAAAGATAATTCCACGTCAAGGGGACCACGACCCTCAGTAATGAGGATATCGACGCGAGGAGAAGGATACTATACAATACATATATATATTTGTAATGTATCCTATTCAAAGACTTTCTAATGTACTGAAATATAATCAAACTTGTAAAACAAAAGGTCAGGTTCAAGTGAAAAGTCGCGGTCAAAACGACCTTTCTATCATTTCTATGTCCGGAAAACAAGCCACCACAAGAATCCACCTTTTTTATACAAACAAGCATTAGAACAACGTTCGTAGTGTAATCGACACGGAATCGTGCTCGCTGGCACTCGCTGCCCCGATTCGCCGACCTTTCGGCTCACTGAGCTGTGATCTGCTGAACTAGAACGCAGAAAGACAACTTTTATCCAACTATCAGTACCTACAGCTTTTTTTAAAATACGCGAAGGACCTTTCACTTCTGAAAATATCTAGTTTCCTTTCAACGCCTGATATATCGAAATCATTTAGTTTGCATGACTGTGTTAATAAAAAAAATAAAAAAATGACTGTCCGATAGCGGCATAAATAAATATGCCTGTCGGTCGACTGTGAGTTCGGCCAAATCCCATATCAAAGCGTCAGCGAATTTAATGACGTGTGTCTTGATAAGGAGTTGTGAATCATCATGCATTTGTGCAGATAAGCGTCGACAGTTATCATTATTGGTAAATAAAACGCGTATAGACAAGAGTAGGTTTTAGCCGTGAAAAAGTTGAAAGAAACGGGGTGAGTCACCTAACGGGACAAAAAAGTGGCTAGACTTTTATGCCAACGCCGTCACATTCTGGCCACTTTTCGTCGACAAACCAACTATTCTAGCGAAAACGTATACTCTGCATGATGCACGACGTATTTTGTTTGTTTGTGTGGATTCGATACTTTTTCAGTGTCTTATTATTATCAAACGTGAGCTGGGATACTTTTAGCAAACTCGATGGAAGCAAATCGTTAACCCTAAACACTTCAAAGAGATCGCGTAACTGCGTTTAGAATTTCAATTCGTCTACTAACTTTCGCCATGGCCTTTGTTGTCGGTGTCTATTGATTTTACAAATTCGTCATAACAAAAAGTACACTATGAGAAACACTGGTTTCACATGAAATCTAGCATCACAGAGTTTCATTTCTGGGATCCAAACATGCTAAGTCAACTTGAGCTTTTGTGCTCTTTTATGGTGTTTGTTCACTTCAGTACCTTTTGAAATGGCTAAACCGCTAATGTGACTTGGAGCGTTTTGTCTCTTTTTATAAGATTCGCAGTAAATTAGAATAGTACCAACAGCAATCTCGGACGTTCGTTCCGTTTTGTCGCGTCCCTTAATTTCGTAGAACGCCTTTGTTATACGCAACGCCACGTGCCACGTGAAAGTGTTCTAAAATAGTCGGTAACAAGAATCTTGTTCGAAATTATTCCGGACCACACGAAAAATTACAGTTTTTTTTTTCTTATGTTATTGGTAGGCAAATGAGCACACAGGCCACCTGATGGTAAGCGGTTACTGAGGTCCAATGGACATAAGATTTCGAATGTGCTACAAAGCTGCCAGCCCTGAGGCCTAAGATGGAATGCCTCTTTGTCTGTAATTTCACCGTCTGCCTTACCACCTTACCAGAAAAACAGTACGAGCGCTGCTAGGTATTTGTCAGTGTGTAAGCGCATCAGATCGTGGTAGGTATCCGGATTCCTTGCACCAGGTCTCATCACCAGCAAAAATCCCTTCAATGTATAACTGCATTGAAGGGATTAAGAGCGCAAATTACATTAGCACATGACCGTTCCAGTTTCCTCTTGACACATTTTCATTCGGTTCAACAACCGCAAGGAAAACATAAATATGCAGTCGGAGACAACCTAGCAACCTAAGACGCTTTTGTACCCTTTAAAAAAGTTAATGAACAATGAAAACACACTGCGTACGTACCTACTTACAAATATATTGGGAGCATCGAGTCAGAAGTCGAGACACTACCAGATGATTGACTGTGACAGGCGAAAACAATAGAGGTCAAATAAATGTGAAATTAACGGGGCGAAGGTTAATGGGATGACAAAAATGAAATAAACCGCAGGTACTGAAACTGAAAACTAACAAACAAGAGATGCTGGAAATTTTCTCCATCTTAATGAGGATTGAAAAGTCTTCATTCAAAGAGAGAACAAGTTGGAAAAGACGTCTTTCTAAAAAGACGTCTTTTCTAACTAACTTTAGCATGACTTTGTTTGACGTAGGTAGCTATAAATATTACATACTTTAGCTTAGCACAGTGACCGGATAAAACTTAAATATATGAAACTTAAGCAGGTATTGTATATTGGATCGGAACCACTAAATAAATTGCATCCAGGTCACTATATTTAAAATTAAAATTTATTTCAAAATCAATCCATGTACAAAACTGCTAAAATGTATAAATACGCCGAAATATCGTAATTTTCATGCGTCTTTAATTTCACATCTGTCAACTGCTGTCAATTAAAAAAGAGAAGACTCGGTTTTTTCATGATCATTGTCGAATTATAACAGACATCTCTGTAGAAAACAGTAAACTCTTTAAAAAAAGTCCGACATGATCAAATGTGTTTCGAGATAGAGATGGAAATAACCGAATGACTTAATGAATATTTATAAGAATACAACATACAATATTTATAAGAAAACGACATCATTAAAATTGATGAAAAAACTTAGCTTTGCTTGCTTAGAGGTCGTCTCGTTCGAGTCAAATGATTTGCTCTCAGCATAAAAGCTGTGACTGTGAAGTACTTAGTGTAAAGGATTACATTGGTCACCGCGCTGGTAGTCAGCCTTTTATAATTGGAAGCAAATAAAAAGCGTAGAATTGGAAGTAACAATTATAAGTAGCAATACCCTAAATATGAGAATGTAAGGATTATTAATGAATTAGAATAAGTAAAACAACATAGTCGGATATATACCTACTTGTACAGTTGTAGAGCCTAATTATGTTTTTTTTATTATTATCACTGTCTTGCCAGGAATGTTAATCGGAGTATCGGAGGCTTAATACATGTAAATTTGCAACCCAGAAGCCTTCCTCGCCGAATACGGGGAAAGGCATCAACTGGTTACAACACGCGATGGCGAGTGGCACGTTGTGAAACAAACTAGTCGTATGACGATATAAAATGATAAAACGTGCATAAACACGTTTGCTAATCCAAAGTACCTTTGATTTGGCTCAAACGATAATAATTGCTAAGTGGAACTAACAACTAAAAACAAATTAGACAAAAAAATAGGACTGGAAGGAAGGGTTTAGGCCCAGTGCCCAGAGTAAAAGAAGCTGAAATGAGGGAGGAAGGAAGTTCAGTAAGTATAAAATTTAATGCTGACGACGTTCCGAGCAACGACTAGCGGGGTACTGGAAAAAGATTAAAGTTGGAATAATCTTGTACTTATACTAAGCCACTATAAGAGGTGTTTTTGTCATGAAAATTACAATTTATTCCGGAAGAGATTCAAATTTTGTATGGACTATCCGACGATTTTTTTTTTAATCTAACGAAGCAAAATACAGCACACGACTGGAGCACCATCCGAATACCTTGGCTCGCCAGTTAACAATGTTGGACTATCAAAAGAGATTAAAAAGGCACAATATCCAAGAATTGAAGTCCCGGTACTGAATTAAGGATTCCGTGATGAGTGACTGTCCTTACTGGAGGGCACACTCGAAATGTGATATGAGAACAACACATCTGATCATAGTCTTAGGACTGATAGCAGATTCAAATTACAAAAAAAAAAAAAAACTAACGATTGAAAAACCAGCCCTAAGTCGGAGCTTATCTAAGTTTATATTCATACGGCAGACGACGTGAGAAGTTTAAATAGCCGAACTTGTCTGGAATAACAAGTGATTAAATGTTGGCACAAGTACAACCGATAGTATAAAAGATTACAGCATGATTTATTGTGTATTAGGTACGAGATGTAAACAATGCAAATATATATCAAATAGCTACCAAGTGCCATGTTAGAGGAATAATAAGTTGGTAGAAGGTCGTCTCAAAGGTATGGTAAATTTTGTTTGCGTCTATTTTTTCCGTAGCATTTGGACATGTGGGTGATCTGCGTGGCCATAAAGCCTCACAAGGCGAGGCGAGGCAATGATGTGGATGCTGTGATGTCATATTGCGGTTTGCGGCAATCGAGGCACTTCGTCCGCCGGTCGACAGACATTCGTAGTCACAAGCTACTTAAGAATCCGAACGAGCTCCGTAAACCTTGAAGTGGTTGCGACGTGCCAGAGTTGGTTAAAACGATGCTTCAAACATTGTGAAACTAATGGCAAAATAAGCAATTAAATATTTGATTTGAGAAGTTAAGAAGATGGCTCGCTTGAATATGAAGAACCTGATTTTTTCGCACTGTAACGATACGAAGAGAAATTTTAGTGTTCTGTAGCTCTTTTTATAATCTCGCAATATGAAACATTTGCGAAACGCTCAGGGTCGCTTAGCAATCGTATGGCAGGCGGAGCCATTTACGTTAATCCATTATTTACACCAGCTACGAAAGCAGTTTGGTAACGTAACGTCTTCACGACAGATCACGATCGTCGGTGAAATTGCGATTGGCTGTTTCTAATCTTCGCATTGATTTAGATCACACGAGTTTGTACCGAACGAAAGTTTCTATTCGATAATAGAGGGTTTAATTTAATGTGGCAATTTCAATTTCATTTCGCTCAGTATGCGCCGAAGCGGTAGAAAGTGACGTCTTATACGTGTGCAAAGCATGCTGATCATGCTGATGCAGTGTCGACTCGTGTTACTTGCACAATCGTCAACAAGGTCGCTCTCCGGATTAGCGCGTTAAAAATTAAATCGACAACACTGGTGACAAAAAAAGGATTTTCTCTATAGATTTTACCTCTTCGTCTTCGGCAATAAATTCTATCGTCGTTTGCTGTCTGCTCTGCGACTGTTCTACGGTGCTCAACTTCACTGGCCTGGTGTCTGCTTGATCCAATACTGTAACAATGACAAAACAATCATTGAACACATGCGTGTGTGACTTTGGCAAAATATTTTGAAAGGCACAAGCGAACCGATTACAAAGTAGAACATAATTCTCACTCCTATCGATGTAGAAGTATAAAATATTGCAAAGACTAACCACGAAGAAAGTAGAAATCCCATTAGATGACATTCTTCTAAACGGCTTTCGGTACTTTAGTGAAATTTATAGCTTGAAAACTGCGCAGTTTGTTATAATTAAAGGTATTACAATAATAAATAGAGGTAAGCCATGGCAGCTGCACCAACACGATTGTTTTAGGACGCGGCCTTCGAGTCGGTAGAAGGGAGCACAAGCGGACACACCCCGAGCTTGACAAACAATGTAGGTAAACTAATAAAACTGAGCTATTTATGATCTGACTTAGTTTTAATTCCTATTAATTATTGCTTACAAAGTCTTGGCACATTATTTAGATAGTTTTTCCAAGACTTAAATAAATAAATAAACATATAACCATTTCTACATAGTAAAACATATGAAGTTGTTATATTCTCTCATGAAAATAGGGCTAAAAAGTGCATGTACTTTAAGAATGAGTGTTTCATCTTCGTCTAACCGTCTAACCGTCGACCTTGTGTTGAATTTTGGTGCTTGTACAATCGAGTTCATTAATATGTGTGCACTTTTGGACCTTATTACAACGTGGTAAGGTGCAAGTGTACATATATGGCGAACTCGACTGTACCTGTAGTCGAGTCGATAGTTGAAAAATGAAATCGGGCTAAAATGGCCCTAACCTAACCGAGTTCCCATCATGGACATGGAACTAATACGAAACAAAATATTACTAGGTACCGATGACAATAGTAGCATTCAATACGAGACATTCAATCTCAGTCCTCGGATTGGCAATTGGCAACGCATTCGAAATCTTATGGTTATTTTATGTCTATGGGCGACATTGAGCACTTACCCAGGTGACCTATGTGCTCATTTGTGAACCAATGTCATAAAAAACCGGCCAAGTGCGTGTCGGACCACGCGCAAAGTATAGGGTTCCGAAGTTGAGGATGCCCACAGTACCTTTCAAAGCACATTAAAGCTTAATAATTTACAAACGCATCACTTAATCAAACAATGCTTTTAACAAACCCACGATATATTTTAAAGACCTATTCAACGATATGCCGCACCATGGGGTACGCAAGAGAAAAAAAATATATCCCCACTTTACGAGTAGGGGAGGTACCCTATAAAAATATATTTCAAAATTTTATTGTACCACTTTGTCAGCGTAACTTATATGTATATTCATGCCAAATTACAGCTTTCTAGAACTAAGCATCTCCGAGCAATAGTGCGGACAGACGGACCGACGGACGGACGGACATGGCGAAACTATAAGGGTTCCTTGTGGACTTCGGAACCCTAAAAAAGAACTAATCGGTATCAGGCCAATAGCTGTTCCAAAACGATATACAAAGCATTTTTTTCAAATGAGACAATTACAAGTGAGGAATCACTCCACTCTTATTACTGAGCTGTCCGCAAACTAGCCGACCAGCAGTTTGAATGAAGCCGGGCATAATATATGATATCGCCGTCCGCGACCGAATCGATGGGCCAGTTTGAGCAGTTTGCATAATTGTTGACTACTAAAAATGATTCGACCTGCTAGTCTGAAATCTTTCCATTAGCAAGCTGTTTCGAGACTTAATATGCAATTTATTAATCGTGGTCAGAATTGAGACGCTAAACACGATTGATTTGTGAACAAAATTTCTGCAAAAGTACTTAATGTGAATTTGTATGTGGAATTTTTGAAAAAAGGCCTTCTGCTGAGTTTGTTGCGGCGCTTCTTCTCAAGCAATGGGTCTTGGAAGCGCTGGTAAATTCATTTCCGACGTATAAAAGTGCCCAGATGTGGCCTACTTGCTGAATAAATAATTTGATTAATTGTGGAAAACCAGTATACTTCATGCCTTGTCTAAAACATCATTAGCACTACTTGAATATGTTAAAAAAACGATTAAAAATACTAAGAGCCGCGGTGAAGTTTATCGAATCAATGATCGTGTTGTCGTACGTTTGGATTCGTGGATTGCTTGTGATGTCAAGCTCTCTCCGTGTGAAATCTACATGAACCAAATACTACTCGTTCGTCTGGTTCGTGTGTCTACGAAATATGTAGGTATTAAAACTTTTTAAAGACAGAACTCGAAAATATATAAAACAACATTTCATTTTTTAAATACGGCTATTTTATTAGCTGCATGGTTAGAAATTAGGGAAAATTTAAAAGAACACGTATTTTTTCTTTTTTTCGAAAGATGCCAATTTCATACATAAAAAATAAATTATAACTCCTCATTCTAAAAGGGCGTAAGTCAAAAATGACGTAGCTCTTTCTGTGGACAGGTATAGTTCTGCGCGAAGCGCCCGCTCCCTAGCGAGAGTGAGTGAATTTAGTGAGATGAGATGACGTTACGTAACTGTTACCACTAAAACGCGATTTTCTCTAAAAGTAAAGAACGAAAAAACCTGAAACTTTTTTATTGAGTCCTTTACGTTTTCGAATTACGCCTCACTAAAATTTTGAAATGTTGTAAAGGGCATAAGAGCGTTGACAATATGTTCCGATTTTCCGAAGTTAAGTTAGAATATATTTTTTACGCTTTACTGTTACGTTTACCTGTGCTCCCGTAGATTAAAGACACGGGCTATATGAATCTGACCTAGATCTTTTTATAAATAACTCTATTGTGAACGCAGGCCGTGTAAGTGGATAATAAGTATTTAGCGACAACAATAATGGTGCAGTTGAAATTGAACGTGACATGGGTGACCCTTGTATAGTTTTGCCCAAGCTCTTTACCACTTAATAAGTGGCACTTCTCAAAATTATTAGAAGTGGTAAATAAAATATAGCACTGATGGTAGAATTTAAATCGGTGAGAACGCTAATTCGTCTGTAATTTTTAGAAGAGTTCTCAAATAGCGTATAGTGGACCACGAACTAAATAGATTTTGTTGACATCCCTGCATGCAAGAGTGAGCACGAAACAAAAAGAAGTGGTAAAAACCAAAATCAAGCTTTTGCCGTTTATCTAACCATGATCATATCCAAAACCTGTTTGAATAATCGACTGCTTTTGATCTATAATGGAGACATTACGTCTGTTTAATCATCCTATTAAATTAACTTAGGTCCATTAGGTTTCCTATGTCCTTGTTTGATTGAACAAAGACCCTCTTCTGGAGTGTGAGAAAAACTTATGGCCTTCGACGTCTACAGCTCGCAAGAAAATATGAATGCATAGGTAAGTGTGTGCTTAACAAGCATGCATAAGTTGATTGTGTACAAGGGCGGACGACAGACCTTGCAAGCGGGTTCTTAAATAAAATAATTATAATTGCGACGGCCTTCACTATGCACGGCTATAAATGCAGCGGTTCCTGATCTCGTCGACGTAAGGTGAAAGTCAAAATTTGCTTTTACTTTTTTAGAATGCAAGTTTTAGCTACGACATATGTTCCATTAATTTGTTAGTCGTAGGTATAACACTTTCTTAAAAACCTTGGCGTTTCGGAATTTTGTATGACAAGTATACATTTGAAGATGCAAAGGAGAGAAGGATTCGTCATAAAATTATCAGATGTCCTATTCAAGATTCATGTCCGCAAATTTTAACAATAAATACATTTCTTAAATTTCGATTTATTTAAGCTACTGTAAAATTCTGGCTTTGACAGCCTACAACTAGTTTTCATCTTCCTTCCTTCAATCTATTTTTAGTAAAAAAAAACAGGAGCAATAACAGTTTTATTCTGTCCGAATGAGGTCACAATCACGAGTTACATATACCGGCGCGACCAGCCATGTTTTCGGTGCAACTGCACTAGCTCATACGCGGATAGTTGCACACCTGACAAGTCAATGATCCGAGAACTAAAAAAACAACAGTTACGATACGGTAACGGTTTGCTGATCTGTGAACATTCATTGCATGAAACATTTGACACCATTTTTGTATTTTGCAAACTAACCAATCCATAATGAATTGTTTTGTTACGAATTACAATGTCCATAAAAACCGAGTCATAATTTAGTGGCAGAAATAAATAGGTAGGTATGACTCTAGATCGAGTGATGCTATAAAAACCGATATGGTCAAATGCTGTAATAGCTACGCAACGTATTTTTCAAGGATGTTTGAGCTAAATTAAAGAATTGAGGTGTGCAAATACTTTTATTTGCACACCTCAATTCTTCAATTTAGCTCTTGTCTCAAGTGTCTTTTAAGAATTTTTATTTTTAAGAATCATCGAAATCGGTTCACGTTTACTATTTATTTTTTGTGAACATACATTAAAAAAAAAGATTCCGACGAATTGAGAACCTCCTCCTTTTTTTGAAGTCGGTTAAAAAGAGTGTCTTTTAGGTCACGAGGTAAACTAAAGATTTAAATTCTGGAGGTGATATTGTATCTATAAGGAGATCTAAAAGCCCATAAATTCTTGAGAAAACTAATAAAGACCGAAAGATTGGAAGCATCAGTGAAATTATTGAACAGTTTTCCAAATCGTTTACATGTATTCGAGAAAATGATTATTTTGTCTTTTTAGTTAGTATTACCTACATCACTCATATCACTTTAATAATTTTAATAGCATATTATTGAAGCCAAATCATTGGGAAAACGACGCATTGCGTCACACCATAAAAGTCAATGAGAAAACCTTCCTCAGCGCAAATCTTTCATTACTCATCGCTTCAAGAAAACAATGATATTATGAAACAGTTCTAGGAAAAACGTGACCTAAGCTCTAATCGGTTCAAAGAGGAAAACTGCTAAAGATTATTAATAATCATTCATTACGGTAATTTATTTTAAGCTACCGTTTTTAATTGGATTATCAGATAGTAGTAAAAATATGTTATCAGGTCGGTGTCTATTTAATGTAAATTCAAACAACTTGTTAACTAAAAAAAACTTGTTCTCGAATATACCCATCGATTAACAAACAATGAATTACCGACCAGTAGAAGCTTTTAGGCAGAAATGTCAGAATGATTATTTTGGAGAAACCCCGTATTGTAAATGCGTACTCAAATAAAAAAACCGGCCAAGTGCGTGTCGGGCCACGCGCAAATTATAGGGTTCCGAAGTTGAGGATGCCCACAGTACCTTTCTAAGACTTATTAGCATTTAGCTAGCCTGTGGTATGACGTGCCCGCCCGACGCCCCTGCCGCTCGAGAAAAAACATCATTATAAGTTGGTCGACTATTACTCGTAAGTTTGTACAGCCTACTTAGCTCTGATAGTTTTCCTTTCAACTACGATATATATGCCACAACCGTGATTTTTTTCAGCCATCCAAATACCACCATTTAGCTGGCAGGGGGGGGGACACGTGACTCTAACAAAAAATAGCACTTTAAAGCTTAATATTTCACAAACGCATCACTTAATCAAAAAATGGTTTTAACAAACCCACAATATTTTTTTAAGACCTATTCAACGATATGCCGCACCATGGGGTACGCAAGAAAAAAAAATTACATCCCCACTTTACGAGTAGGGGAGGTACCCTATAAAAAAAAATATTTCAAAATTTTATTGTACCACTTTGTCAGCGTAACTAATATGCATATTCATGCCAAATTACAGCTCTCTAGACCTAAGCATCTCCGAGCAATAGTGCGGACAGACGGACGGACGGACGGACATGGCGAAACTATAAGGGTTCCTTGTGGACTTCGGAACCCTAAAAAACAGTTTTGAAGAGTTGTAAAGAGACCGCAGAACATGGCAGGGATATTTCATGAATGAATCAGCGTCAAGTCAGTCAGGCCATGACGATGGAAGAAAAATACATAATAATACATAAGTTAATCATAAGATTAACTTAACATGCATACAGTTAACTTTATTATCTAATACATACCATAGGTACCATAGGTATTCGTGTTGTTATCAACATATCTATTATTTTCTGTTACGGATCTCATATAAGTTTGGAGAGAATCATCCACCTGTCATTTCCTGTTCCGAATTAGGTACATCCTTCCCATGTTTTTCTATGCCTGGGAGCTAATTTTGCGAGTGTACGTCACCATCTTACGTAATCATAATATGTGAACTTGTGTTCTAACTTCTTGACAATAAGATCGTGATCAAATATTTATGATCACCTGCTATACTTCCATATATCTGATGGCAGCTGTACAAAAGGCTAACAATACCTACATTGCAACGAAGTAACAAGCAAAGCTTAAATTGACCCATGTATAGTTATGATACAAACTTATGATTCAAATAAACTGCAATTTGAAATCTCGATATCTCACATTTCCTATTTGAACTTAGAACGTGGAATACTTACTTCGGATTTAGTAGACCCTGAAACTTTAATTTATTTGAATTACTCGCATTCTCATCCATAAAGGTAGATTGACTGTAATGGAAAGAAAATTGGAATTCCTCAACTTTGTCTTTTCTTTAACCCGCCTATTCTGATGAGATCATTTTTGTTTACCTACGTAAATGTCAAACTCTTGAAAAAAAGCTGCAGAACAAAGATGCCATTCGTACAGCCGACACAATAGTCCGCATTGGCCAGAAAGCCTTCAGGCTACGGCAAAATAGGCTCTGCTAATGAGGCGTTGGGATTCCCACACCGCCACACCGCGCGCCACTCGCCACTGCCATTGGTCATTAGAAGTGGATGCATAAAAAATCTGAAGCCCGGGAAGCCCAGAATGCGTTTTTGCCGCTGAACTGGCATTATGCCCAAATGTAAACCCTAGCGTGAAATAATTTAGGACTAAGAACATCATTCTAATTTGGTGAATCGCAGAGCTGCACTAAGTTATAAAATTCACTCGCATAATAGTCGCAATCCACTGGTCAACACTACTTCAACGAGCAAAGTATTTACGTCATAGAAATTACTCTTATCTAATCAGATTATCTCCTGTGTTATCAACGTGGCACAGGTATCACTTTAGACTTGTTATCAACGAACGAATTAAGTACAGGATAACTTACGAAAGTGGCCATTTTCCTGTTGTTGTAAAGGTGAGTCTGAAGTTCATGTTATGTAGATAAACCGCTCGGGTAGTATGCAAAGTGTGTCGCTTGGATAGATATTAGATACACCATGGGAAACCCCACGCGTGACCGTCGAGGCAACAATAGAGCAAACATAAACTGAGATTTAAGTAGAAAAAAAGTACGTACGAAATGCATAAACGAAATTAAAGAATAAGTAAGTAAGTATTTAGAGTTTACAATATGAAATCGGGAAGTGACTTGAATCATCAACCCTAAACGACCGCAGTGTCATAAGACAAGCTTAAATTTCATGGAATTTTGTTTAAGGCGGTACATAGACCCAGCTCAGCCGTCACTGTCACTCGTGGGACGAGTGAAAGAGAAAGCGCTACGCACAGAACGCCCGATTTAGTTACTTTTTAACATGTTTTAATTTCTATAAAAATACCGTCTAAAAAAATGGCATTTATAAAGCTGTCGATGTATGCATATAATATGGTTTTTTTTTTGTGTTATAATTAGTTTTACACTGTTTGATATAATAAACTGGAGTAAAGTTGGATTAGCGGTCCGAGTTAGAGGTTACTTTGGAATTAAATTGTATCGAGCGAAGTTTCGTGAAACGTGTATCGAAAGCTGTCAATGTAAGGATGATATAATCAAATATAACATATGTTTTTTTCATATTTTTAACTTTTAACATTTCTTAGAAAAGTATGATCTTAAATGAGCAATTTGACGATGCTGGGTCAGGGAAGGGCCTTAAGATACTGCTTAAGACAAATCCCTCAAAATGTACATAACCGAAGCATATTTATGAACGCCAAATCTTGTTTACATCCGCTTAATTATTCTGTCAAAAACAAAGACAACGGTTATGGACTGATGGGACAAACATCCCTGCTTAGGACGGGCACTCAGTCGGGGGGCGCGGATCTTCGCTGAGAGCACCGTATCGTACGATGTTATGCAACTTGCCTAGGACAGGTCGCGAGTTGCTTCATTGTTAGACCCGATGTTGAACTGAACAGTGATCCAGTTGTCCCACGCAATACAACAATATGGATAAAACGAAGTAGATTAGGGATTTACATAACTATTAAGCTCTTAGTTTGAATAAAGGCTTTGGTTTACTTCCGAGAAGTATTTTATTTATACTGAAACAATTTACTTTATGATAGACTTTTGGCACGAACTTGCCTTATATGTACAGGTCACAGGAAGTGAAAATGAAATTTACAAGTATGAAGTAGGGTGGTAAACCCAGTAATTTCACGTTCATCATCGAATTCTACTCCGTTTCAAACAGTATTCAGTTTCAAGAATAAGTTAAGTTGATGAACTACATAAAATGCTAAAAAAATACAAGGTTCGTATCTTTCGTAAGTCTTAAATATGATTCCCAGAAAGACGTTACATAAAAAATAGTCGTTTGCAGTTTCCATAACATTAAGTAAGACGGCGTCAAACGGCATAACGCCGGAGCGCGCAGAACGGGGCATGTTTATGGAATAAGCATTAACAATTGCGATTACGTAGAATTTAATTGTATAAAGAGCTTTACGCTTTGAATAATAAAACAAGGTGTAAGTGGCAAGTACAGTCTTTGTCTCACGATTTTCCTGTTCACGGTAAACGCTCAAAATTGAGTGGGTATAAACGTCGCATTGGAGCTAAACCTATGTTCAATAGTATTTAGTGGATCGGCCTATACCATAATCACTCGGTACATGCTTAAGGTCGTTCCCTGACCCAGCATCGTCAAATTGCTCATGTAATATCATACTTTTCTAAGAAATGTAAAAAAATTAAAATTTAAAAAAATGTTATATTTGATTACATCACCGTTACATTGACAGCTTTCGTTACACGTTTCACGAAACTTCGCTCGATACAATTTAATTCCAAAGTAACCTCTGACTCGGACCTTTAATTCAACTTTATTCCAGTTTATTATATCAAACAGTGTAAAACTAAATATAACAGAAAAAATATCCATATTATATGCATACATTTGACATCTTTATAAATGCCACGGTATTTTTATAGAAATTAAAAGGCGTTAAATACTAACTAAATCGGGCGCTAAAAAGGATTTAAATATCAATAAACTAAGTATTCCTTTTTTAAAGGATCTAACTAATAATCTAATCACATATCATATTCACCACTTAGGTGTCCTCAAGTAAATGTTTTGGAGTATTATTGCTAAATCACAAAGACATAGTATTATATAACCCTAACTGCCGGTAGGTATACTACCGATATACCAAATTTTCACTACAGTGGATTAGATCGCTGGCTTATTTTGACAGAGTGAATTAGGTAAGATTCAACAAACGAGTTTGTATGTTTCATGTCAACTTTAGTCTTCTCCCAAAGTTCTGCAAACTTTGGTGTCGTTGTCGGACTTGACTTTTGGACCTTTTCTATATGTTTTTTACGACAAGACTCTTATCTTTGATTTACGTTCTTTCGAAGCATAAAATTAATTAATGATGCCAATATACGTAATTATTGACATTATCCCGGGGATTGATTATTAATAGACGGTTCTTCTCTTTCTGTGATATGATTAAAATATTTTTTGTGAGAAATCGTTGGTTAATAGAGTACATGCTCCTCAAAACTAAACCAAGTCATCTCTCAGGTTATCATACCACAGCCACCAAAGGTATACTTTGCTACTGTCTATGTTTGGATCTTCACTTTTGAAACACAAAAAGGCAATGAAGATTTTCAGAGAGATTAAGCATCTTTTGTTAGTAAAAACTCAATAATACAATAATGATTGCAAATTTCATTATAGTTAAGCAGATCGATAAGTGGCAAGGTCGCGGGGACCTTGCCATGCAAGGCGGCCATGCAAATTCGCAGCCCGTGTATGCGGGCATCTCCTCGAACGAATGCTAATGTCAAATTACCCATGCAAGTAAAAAAACACGAGAAACAAGAATGCACTAACCAAATATTTGTTCCTCTTGTTTAATTACTATTTTCACAGAGATATCTGTTTTAATCTTCGACTGCCACTCACTAACCCGCTTGGTAGATTATTTTTATTATGAAAATCAATGTGTCAAGTTTGCGCAAGGAGCACTTAAGCAACTTCAACATCTTTTTTCCTCTAGGTACTAGTACTGTAAATAAATCAACCGTAAATCTATTAAACAAGCTTAAATTTTAAATAGCACATTCATGCAAACTTAGATGCCATGTAAGGTCATGGAGATATTAAATAACATTAGTTATATGAAGCATTGCGTGGGCAGAAGACAGGAACACACTCGAACAATAATTCACGTAACTAATTACTAGAAAAACGCAGTGGGAGTCGGTTCATTACGCCAGAACAGAGCAAACATTGCCTACGTAACATTTTAAAAATCTGTAGTGTACAATAAATATTAATCAAACAAGCACGTAAGTACGAGGCAAACACTTCCGCCGGGCGTACATGAAGCGAGGCCGTCTTGGAGGACCCTTCGGACCGGCCGTGAGCGTTTAGCTTTACAGAAACGCTCAAGTTTAACCAAGAGTTGCCAGTTGTTGATTTCTTAATTATTCGTATATTTTGACACCTCAGCGAAAAGTGTAAATAATCTATGACGTCCAAGCGTAAAGTGCAAAGGTAAATTGTGCTTTTTGGACGGCCTGCGTGAGGTTTGGAATTTTTTGTTGAATAAAACGGACTCTTGTGTCACTAAATAAGAACAATTAAATAAAGGATATTAATATTAATAAAGGATAAAAATGTGACTGTCTGTGTAAAAATATAACTTATCGAAGAAACGAATCGTACAATAATAGGCACTAATTCTGGTAACACTGTTGAGCATTTACATTGACTCTACAGAATCGTGCTGACGGGCGGTCTAGCGAATGTGATTCACATTTTAAAAGCTTTATATTCTTTTGACCACAACGGGGAACGCACATTGCGTATGTATACAATACTAATCAAATAAGGAAACTATTGTACAACAATTTACGAAAATTTGTCGTCAATGGACACGTAATAGCAGTGACAAACCAATAAAGGATAGAAGAACCACTTTAAACTATTCCAGGGCAATTTCATTTATATTTGTAATATTTTGTAACCAATGCGTCGTTGCCTTCGCGAAGTTCGTGAAGGCAAGAAACCTGAAAGGTCGACTAGATAATAAAATTGAAGTAGACAATATGGACATGGAGCCTTTATTTTCACTTTTTCAAGTAAACAAACATAAGTGGCAGGTATTGTTAATAATAGCGACATCATATACAGACTCTAAAATCCGATTGAATTACACCCTTAAAAATATGATCGCAAATAAATTCTTAAAGCTTTGCTAAAATGTAGATATCTGAGATACCTATAACATCATTAAATTCATACGAAAAAGAGAACTTTTAAGAGAAGCCTAGTAAATCCGTTACTTAAATGTTCGGCGCGTGGGCGGGCATGTTTCTTTGGCATCCGCTCGATAAACGAGATCTTTTAGGATGTTTCGGTTGTTTTATGCAAGAATATATTAGTCGACTATAGCAATATAAGCTTTCTTTCCTATCCATTTGACCGCCACCGTGGGCCACAGCCGTCAGACAGAGGTTACGGCGTAAACTATACGTAGGTCAAGCGCGTAGTTCCAATACGCTATTTAACCATAAACGATAGACCTTCAGTAATCTTAAAGAACGGTATTAAAAAAAAATCTCATACTCCTTATATGAATGAAGATATCGCAGTTTGAAAATGTGTCTTTAGAAGTTCGCCCAAAAACGATAGGTACTGAGTACCGACATACTCGTATGACGTTACACTCACACGCCAATAACAACAGCCCGAAATATTATGGAGTCATGTAAACCGAAAGTTTTTATAGATTAAAAAGCCCTTGAATGTTATTGTTCCATCATAATAGTACACTAGCTGAAACAATTCTGAAAAATTTGGTTTTGAATTGAAATTTCATATTGTTTTCATAAAAAAACTCCGATATTTATTCGGCTACGGACTACGGCAGTAGAATTTTAATCTTTTAGTTTTATCTAAAAGATCAAAATTTCGCTGCCGTTTACTTTATCCTAGGCATATGCTATGACAAAGTATTAAGTAGTCACTATTTTGTTGCTCCCATAAAACATATAGACAGGTAAGTTTTTACAGTGTCGTAAATGTCAAGAAAACCCTCCCTTATTGGCATGATTGGCAGCGTAATAAAAATAAATGCTTGTTGTTGTCCAGATGATCTAGAAAGTTCTTATGCCTAGTTTTGTTGCAAGTGCAACTGCGTTGCTGAAGCTGATACACCATACAAACCGGGCGAGAAACTCAATGTTATTATTATCGCAAACAATAAAATCAATGCTTAAATCACCCCAAGATTTAGAAGATATATGCAATGCCATTTCGTGAATTGGAGAAGAAAAGGTCCAAAGAAACAGACACAAAATTGGTTGTCTGTAAAGTCGGTTTACGGACGATAATTATATACGTGATAACGTCACGTAACGCTACTATTGCGTCATGTTTTTGCAAGGGCACAGCCGGCGTTCATCAATTTATAAGACGTTATCACGTCAAAAGCTTTATTCTGCAATAAATGTGGTTGATTTTCAATCACGCGCTAAATTAAATAGGATAGGTGAGATAGAGGGCGCCAAAGTAATCATCAGAACGTCCTTGCACAAAGTTGAGTGTCACTTCGACGATACATTATTGGCGTGTCATATTGCCGCTAATGGGCTTCTATTAGTACAGTTCACACCGGTATTCATAGAAAATACCGTTTCATTCCGAATAAAATCGGTCAGCGAGGACGACGCCTTTCAGACATCTTAATGGGCTATATACTCGTGTCTAGACGCGTAGGCTGGTGAGTGATGACGCTCGATCATGGAAGTAGTAACTACAACTGGAACTACCTCTGTGACCAAATTTTGGGACAGGTGCACGGGGGTGAGGGGGTAAAAAGCTTGTATCTCTCGTTATTTAGATAACGACGACGAGAGATAACGTGGGCACGTTTTTGAATTGTGCACGAAAACGACCTTCGGGTTCACATCTTTAAGCTTAATTTTTATTGTTTCGAAATTGACACTACTCGCTCTAGGTATACTTATTTATGTACATATTACCTTCATGCGCTCGATAGGATGTTGATGAATGATGAAATTGTTGATTTCAATGAGGGCCACCGTATTCCTGCTTTACTAGTTGGCGCCACTATCTATACTGGCTGTCAATATCAAGTTTTGCCATTTCATACAAAAGTGTCAATCACTGGGCTCAAAGATGACCCAAGATGCCCAGAATGTGGCGAGTAAGAAACGGGAATAATAGCGAAATGCCCATCTTACGCAATGGCGAGATGGGAAAGGCGCTAGATGAAGAGGACTAACGATAGGTAAGATAATAAGCTTCCACAAGGCTACAGGAAGGTTCAACGGGGCGGCGGGAGTGGATAACCCGTAGTAATCCCAGCGGAGATCGGGAAATGGGTAAAATGGTTCCGAGTAGAGGACCAATTACCCGGCTGAAACCAGGCAGTCAAATAATAATAATCTTCACTGGGACATTTGACATTTCGGAAATCTCAGTGCAGACAATTTAGCGTGTAATATGGCACATAACATAATGTGCTAAATTAGCAATATTGCACCTCGTACTTAAGATATAAATAATAAAGCAATATTACTTAAGATACAAATGTGTATATACTCGTACATACATATGTATTCAATGCTTTTGACACCTTGCCTACAACTTCGGCGTCCTTTAATTTAATTCCACAATCTCTTTAGATTGTGGAACTGCTAACAAGAGTACGACTTTAAACTTTTTAATTAATATAGAAATGTTATAATTGAAAGTCAGGCAGCCTTCAATGCAACCTAGACACAATGAAGTTATAATTAGCCACATAATTATATGAATTAAAATATGTGAAGGGAAAACATGCTTCATTGTTGTCAATGGTATCATGAAAAAGAATACTCAACAGTAACAGTACCGTTGAAAATAAGGACAAAAAGTCACGTTGTTTTTATGAGATGGAAATGTTACTAAAATAGCATATTTTAAGCGAAACCGGTATACCCCATCGGCAGAACACGGCTATTTAAAAACATCGAGTCGCCAAAATTTGGCCAACATGAATGACTAAATAAAATACTCGAATAATAAACACATATAGAGGAAATATTATTTATTTATTTATTCGCTCGGTCCAAGTCGCTATATTGAAGGCAACGTAACGTATTAGTTCAATCGTGTATCTACATATATTCAGTCCTATTGATATTTTCTTCAGATTTTATAAAGTAGATAAAGTTAGTTGTTGTTTGCCGATAAGTCCGCCTGTTATTTGTTAAATGTGTATTATTTCTGTATTTTCTGTATTTATGATGTTCAATAAGAGTATTGTTGTTGTTATTGTTGTTATTGCTGAGAGAATACCCTTTTTTTAAAAATCCGCTTAATATTTAAATCGATAAATATTTCTCATTCATTATTGTTGTTGTTGTTAGTTATAAATATCTTAAATAAAATAAATATCTTTGGTCATTTCACACATATTGACCTAGCCCCAAACTAAGCAAAGCTTGTACTATGGATGCTAGACAACGATATAAAATACTTATATAGAGAAATACATACATATATAAATACTAACATCCATGACTCGAGTACAAACATTCATGTTCAGTTCATCACACATAGTTTGCCCCGAGCGGGACTCGAACCCGCGACCATCGGAACAGAAGGCAGGGTCACTACCAACTGGACCAATCCGGCCGTCATCACAAACGCTCGTTATTTGTAAGCAAACAACATGAAAATAAAAGGAATATGTGTATTACCATAGGTCTAAGAATTGTCAAGTCAATGAAATTCGAACATCAATGCTTTGCATCGGATTATTCGATATGGTCTGTCAGAGGGAGTGAATGTCTTTCGGCTGGAGTCATGCATGATTATGAAGGCATTTAGGTATGCTTGTGTTCACAATGTCACGGAAAACTAACCATCAATCAAAACAGAGACAGACGGAGAATAGAAAACAAGAATGACCAGCCAGAAGTTATGAAATTGCAATTGTTAACGACCTGTTAGCCGATGACGTCTCATGATCATGACATAACAGTTGGTTTGATCTAATCTTGGGTTTATATGACAATCACCGTCGCGCACTATAGACTTAATTGCACGACTGCGTCCACAACATCCAAGCACTCGATCGTCTTTACTAACGACATGACATTGTTGTGAAAACGGAACACCGGTTAGTCGCCGTTAAGGTTACCTAGTTGAGCGCGCAAAAGGTGCACTTTCTCCAGCATCTCAAATATGACAACTGTACTGTACTGTTCACGGTAAAAACGGCTAAATGGTGCTAATTGAGTAATAAACAAGCTTAAAGTGAATATCAATGAGACAGGAGAAGCCAACTCGTATTTGCATTTAAAAGAGGGTTAAATCTTTTTGTTTGAAAGGTGATCTTTATATGAGACGTAGCGGTATGGTATGCGTTCCGACGTTCTAACGGATACCGAACTGTGTCGTAATAGCTGCAGCAGTCGATAACGTCGAACGGAAGTTTACATGCACTACTTTTATCAAACACTCCTAAAGTAAACAATACAATACTCCTAAAATTGACGTTCGACTATCGAATGACGTATAAGGAATGTTGTTATACCCCTGCGTCTTAATCTAGTCGTTGTCACTGTACCAATCGATTGATTCTTTAGACGTTAGTCATAATTCATAAAGAACAAAAGAGCAAACAGTCTGGAAAGTTCCCAGACGGCTAGCAGTCTCAAGAACGAGCAACGGAGAAAATCTCAATTAACATCCACTTCCAGGATACCGACCGTCTTTACGAGATATTAACTCCCAGGAGCCTTGCGCTCTTCCTTTGATGATTATCGAATGTTCGAGTTAGCGGCTACATTAATTAGGAATATATTATCGAGTTAACAAACGCTCAAACACACGCTCCACTCCTGCACTTTAATTACAAAACGCTGCGGTAATTCAACGAATTGGCATTTACGAGCTGGGCTTGTCACAGGCGAAAATAACATTCTGACAAAGCCGTATCGGGCAAAAACAGTAATAGGAGCGCGTATGCATTTTATCATTAACCAGAACGCAACGAGAAAAACAGGATAATATGCTTCATTAACTTGTAATAGTAAATCATACTTAATATTAAATGCGAAAGTAACTCTGTCTGTCTGTTACCTCGTCACGCTCACGCTTAAACCGCTGGACTGTTTAGATGGGTATGGAGATAGTTAAGAGTCCCGGGGACGGACATAAACTACTTTTATCCCGGAAAAACGCATAAGTAGTTCCCACAGGAACGCGATCCATGCGGGACAAGTCGCGGGCAGCTTGTACCAAAATAAAATGTTACTTTACTACGCGAATCAATTCAAGAAAACGTTACTAATTATAATTATAAAGTAAATGAGTAACTAGGTCAGCTAGGCCGGTTTGCGCCTTCCCGGTTCTCAATGCTCATAGATAGTGATCACGTTAGAATCGTAATAACCACAAATCAGTGATGGTCGTGGATAGCAGCCTTTATAATTGGGTTAAGGCATTACATAAACGCACGCGCGTTGCGTTACATCAATACAAAATTAATATGGCACGTAGATTACGTGATAATG
Organism: Aethes cnicana; assembly: GCA_963971205.1. NCBI lineage: Eukaryota > Metazoa > Arthropoda > Insecta > Lepidoptera > Tortricidae > Aethes > Aethes cnicana. Next base: position 2,766,270 of record OZ020283.1, read on the forward strand.
GACTCTGTGTATACGGCGTAAGAGCTACGCCGCGCGCCACAGTTTGTACAAGCGCGGGCGCAGCGTACGCCGATCCGCGGTATGATATAATCGCTGTTGCAGCTCGAAGACGCAGATTTTTGTTCGTTTTTCCGATCTCACTAATACCGGACTCGACTCTTCAAGAGAGATGTGAAAGTCGTTTGTGTTTTTAAAGAACGGAAAGAAGCATCTATCAGTATGGTATACCTTTTGAAATAGCGCTAATGTATAGATGCCATTCATTTCATTTGCTGTCACGCGTCCTCCATCTGATTTAGTTTTATTAGGCACAATGCCCTATTGAATGTACCACCTACTCAACTCACCGAGAATTCCGAAAAAAAAGGTATTCTATTATTCTCAGTGTCCTTCCATACAAATAGAAATGGATGTTTCTTAGGATGACGCATCCACGCACCTCAATGATATGAATAGGTTATTAATGTTATTATTATTATACAATTGTCTAGGATTTATATAGGCTTATGAATAGATCAGAAAATGATGAGAAACCAAGCAGGGCCATAGGTGTTTTGATCTACATAGGTAAGTACTAATAATAAGTCTGTAGAAGAAGTCGCGCCTGTAACTTGAAAATTAAAATAAACTATCAAGTTGAGGCTATATAAACGACACTGAACACAAAACAACGATTTTTAGAAAACTTGTCTGTATGTATGTATGTTCGGATTCAACTCGAAAACTACTGGACGGATTGCAACAAAATTTGGTATGGGGGTAGTTTATAATTATAACATTGGTCAACATATAGGCTACTTTTTATCCCGGAAAAATGCATAGTTCCCGCGGGAATGCTTTATTATTAACGAATTCCACACGGATGAAGTCGCGGGCAGAAGCTAGTTATGAACAATTTAATAAATAATCAACCATCTTACGGTTAAGACACTATTTGGTGTAAAAAATTCGTAAAACATCGAATATGACTTAAGTATGTGCCATAGAATCGAGTCTACGAGGGGCGTTCAAAATATTCTCGGTATTGGAATGAAAACAAACAAGTATGAACAGTTTGATATTTTTTATTTTTCAATATACTCCCCCCCTATGTTAATACACTTAAAAGATCGATCAATAATTTTTTTTAATCCCTCATAAAAATATTTTTTATCCTTGGTATAAAAGTGCTCCTCTACTGCCGCCTTCAACGCCTCATCGTCAAAAAATCGATTTCCACGCAGATCCTTTTTGAGATTGGGGAACAAAAAGAAGTCGCTGGGGGCTAAGTCCGGACTATACGGTGGATGAGTTATAGTTCCGAACCCACATTCAGCAATAGCTGCCTTGGCAATATGAGCAGTATGGACAGGGGCGTTGTCATGCAGAAGCAGAATACCTTTAGACAACTTTCCTCGCCTTTTTTCTTTTATTGCGTCCCTTAATTGATGTAGAATATTCGCGTAGTACTGTCCCGTGATATTTACACCTTTTTCTTTATAATCGATCAACAATACTCCTTCACAATCCCAAAATATTGTTGCCATGACCTTGCCAGCGGAAGGGACGACCTTGAACTTCTTGGGATGAGCTGAACCCTTAATGTGCCACTGCATGGACTCCTGTTTACTCTCTGGGTCATAATGATGAACCCAGGTTTCATCTCCAGTAACTATCTTTTGCAGCACCTCATCAGGATTTTCACCACACAGGTCAATAAAATCGGAACAGCAAGCTGCACGCACATCTTTTTGAAGTCGAGTCAGCATTCGCGGAACCCATCTTGCACTGACCTTTGACATATTAAGATGGTCATGGATAATGTCATGTACGGTACCAATAGAAAGATTGGTTACTTGAGCTATTGATTTTATCTTCACTCGACCATCTTCCAATATAAGGTTTTCCACCTGATCAATATTTTCTTGTGAAGTAGCTACTACAGGCCGGCCAGGTCTAGGGTCATCTTCAATACTCTCCCTGCCACGTTTGAATTCGCTTGACCACTTTTGAATTGTAGATAAAGAAGGAGCAGACTCACGGTAAACACAATCCATTTCCTCTTTTATGGTTTTTTGGTTTTTACCCTGTTTCGTCAAGAATTTTATTACGGAACGATGTTCTAATTTCGTTAACATTGTTAATTCACTCATTGTGTTCGTGTTTGTTCAGAAATTGCAGAAAAACAAAAGAACATCTCGGTTTGAATTATACTTTTTTTTAATGTCAAAGAATGAACCTTACCAGCCAGTAACAAAACAAATTCAAAAAGAGGTTATAAGATATCAATACCGAGAATATTTTGAACGCCCCTCGTACATCATTTGCATTGTCTAGTCCAATTTTGAGTGTACACATGTAAGGTCTGTCTAACAATTAATTGTAGGCCTTGCTGTGAAGGCTATGTCGATCCAATTGATTAAGGGTCAAATTTTGATTACTTTATATTCTTTGGATTTAACCTTATAACTTTGCCAACCTTCAGTTATTTATTCACAACACATACATAATAAGATAGTTCCTGTATAGAATAAGAGACAGGTATATTCAAATTCATTAAGATCCAAGTTAAAATCCAATTACATTTATATTAGACTTGAAAATCTTAATGTATATACCATTGTCTAATGTTTAGTATGCATGATTAGTTCGAACTTTTTGGTTAGTTCAATTTGTGTGAAATGTCCAGAAAATTTTCTTTTTTTTTCTTTCATGTACTACACGTAAAAATAACAAACATTAAATGACGATACTTCTGTTCATTTTTAGTGCAGTTCATTGAAAAGCAGACTCAGTTAATTTAATAGGAAAATGATCATAAACATAAAATTCATTAAAATATTTGAATCATCTGGGTTTCTGCGGAACGTTATGACTATGGCTGTGTTATTGTAATCTAAACTTTTTGTATGTTTGTCGATGTAAACAGTGTAATAAGTAACATTAATTTACATACATTAACTAAAAAGCTTCCCAGTATAAAGGGCCCTTTACCACAAGATAATACACATGCAACCTGATTAGATATCACCTAATGAAATCAGGAAGTGAGCATTACATGTATGAGTCACACCACACCTAGTGATGTTTTCATGTCAATATAAACATATATAGGAAAAAATAGATAATAATGTTTTGTCATTGTCACCTTTCATATACATGCTGATAGAGCTAAGATACAATGCCAAATCAGATGTTTATGACTTATTTAATGTATTATGGAGATTGCGTTTAGGAACTTCAGGACCTTATACCACCATTAACTTTTTATCATCGGGCCACTATACGATGGGAGGGTTTCCATCCTCATGTGGTTGAGCTTCCCATGAGTCGAATAAGGTGATGCACTAAATCTTTTTTTAATTGCACTGCTAAACTTTGGAATTCCCTCCCTGCTTTTGTGTTCCCCACTTCCTATAATCTTGGTGTATTCAAGTCTAGAGTGAATAGGCATCTTCTAGGAAAGCGTGTTTCACCTGAGACCCCATCATCACTTTCCATCAGGTGTGATCAGGGTCAAACGAAAGCCCATTTATAATAGAAAAAATGTGATGTCATAGTTTGCTATCTTAAAGTTAGTATAGCAGAACACAACTTAGAAGGCGCGCGGCGAAGCACTTAAACCGTTGACGCAGAGTCTATTATTGCTTAATCCGCGCGCCTTGTAAGTTGTGTCGTGCTATATCTGGGTGACTGAGCTTTGCTCGGGTGAAAATAGCTAAAACCAAGTTTTCTCAGATATGACAACTAGCTAGATCGATTTGTTGCCCCCATAAACCCCTATATTCCAAATTTCGTCCAAATCGTTAGAGCAATTTCTAAGATCACTTGGATAAATAAATAAACAGAGAAATATACAAGATTAGCACATTTAAAGTATTAGATAGATGCTAATATATGACTTTGTTGTTGCTATTAAAGGTTATTTCAGCTTGATTGCATACTCAAGTGTCAACATTGACCTCCTCGACCATGGACACATTGCCTCAATATCTCACAATTGGTTGTGGTCATAAAAAATCAATGATGCAAATGACTAATCAATTGCTTAAGAGTTTGGGGTTTAATTAAGACCTTGACTCTTGCATGAAGAGCACTCTCATCAATTGTGTGACATATTTTATGCTGAAAATGGTTTACTATGTGAAACATGAAATATGTTGTCATGCGGACATGGTATGGTCTCAGTTACATCAGGTGAAAATCTTGTTAACTCTTTCAAATTCTAAGCTCACCTCCTGCTTTGGTGATAAAAAAGGTATAATCTGAAGAACTATTCAAGAATATGGAATTTGAATAAACAGACAATATTAATAATAAAAATGAGTAAATGAAAATGCATTTACAAAACAAATACCATATAAGACTCAAGGTTGGAGGTGCTTATTAAGTGAACTAAAATAGTCTTATGCACTGTTAGCCGTCAATAACCTGGATTGCACAGAAGTTTTCACATTTGTGAATCATCAACATTATGAAATCATATTGAACAGCTGTTCTGTTCTATCTATGCCACAATCCTGGCAGAGAAACAAAAGGGCTTTAGTCTAATCATAATGAGAGCATCAGATAATATAATTGGAAGTACTTTTGTATAGTTTTTAAAGTGTTATGTATGGTTGTTGTCTTACCAGT
>OZ020283.1:2771083-2929141 GCA_963971205.1 Aethes cnicana
AGTCTGTGATGTTGTTGCAACGGTGTGATGCGACCCACCTTCCCTGGCGGCCTCCATGAGCGGCGTGTAGCCCTCGTCGTTGACCTCCTCGATGCTGGCGCCGCGCTCCAGCAGCAGCATCGCCAGCTCCACGTGGCCGCCGCACGCCGCCAGCGTCAGCGGCGACTCGAAGCTGTCCGTCGGCATGTTGACCTGTGCATAAAGTGTTACTCATGTAAAGTTAGCCAACTGCGAAGAGAATATTAATAGAAAAAGTAAGATAAACAAATCAGCGTACGTCCGAAATATTAAAGTCGATTTCATAGATGTCGATGTCCTGTCCATGTAGTTCAAGAGGACCGTGCGGAATGAATGTAGGACACTGCTACTGTGGCAACTTGGAATAACTAGGAAATCCTTCACAGCCCATCAAATCCGTCGAAAAAGACTCAAAATGAGTTTTCCCAAGTATGTCAGTTTTCTCAACTCTAGAGCGATTTGTGTCCCCCCGTAAACCGATATATTACAAATGTCATCCAAACCGCTAGAGCGCTTTCTGACATATTTTGTTGCTGAGATTAATAAATATAGACAGATAGCTCGTTAAGAGTACCTAGGCGACCGAGCTTTGCTCGGGTGAAAATAGTTAATATTTTACTATAGGCAGTTGTTTAAATGATAAGATTTTCCATAATACATCTATTGTTCCACTGTCGACATTGACCTATAATAAGTAATAACATAAGGACGAACAGAATACGTCAAAATATATGGAGCAAACTGACATTAGAAAATACGTTCCAATATGCTAATAACGCCTCTTTATTATAACGAAGGCCAAACGGGTGCCCGAGCTGTTCGGGCACCCGTTTTGACGGGGCCATTTTTCTCCGGCTGACTGTGAGTCTTTACTTATAATAAATAGATCAATGACTGTCGACCACACAGCGTCACGACGGTTCGTATGAGAATAAAACAAAAGCTCGCAACTCACTGAACTAACCTGTGCACCCGAGTCGAGCAGCAGCCGGGCCACCTCGACGTGGCCGTCCATGCTGGCCTCCATCAGCGCCGTGTGCATCTCGTCCGTCTTGTGCTCGCGGTCCGCGCCCGCCGCCAGGAGGAAGCTGGACAGACCGTTCATCCATTATTCACACGGATATCGCACACACCATACACGTCAAAAATATAGACCCGGTCCCGGTGTATTAACGTACACGTAATATGTCCCCACTTCCTTGGTGTCCAATCCAAAGTTTTGTCACCGAGCGTTCGTGACAAAAAGTTTCTTTTTAACTGTTTTTCGAAACAATTTCTCAGTAACTAAACACTCGTCTCGTTGTTGGAAAAAAGTGCAACGGCCCAGCCTTAGTGTCACGATAGGTACACGTTAACTTTGGATTGGTCACCAAAGAAGTGGGGACACATTAGGCCGGGTCCATACGAAGTATTATTTATGTCTATGGCACACTCTAACTAACCGCTCGGCCACGAGTAGCGACAGCGGCAGCGGCGAGCGTTTTACGGACACATTGCGCGTTCGTGCCGCCCGCCGCGCATCGGTTAGCGACCGTCGCGCGCAATGTGTCAGTAAATCGCCCGCCGCTGTCGCTGTCGCGCGGACCCGAGCTGTAAGCCTCCGGTATGACCAAGTACAAAATTTGTTGGTGTCGGCCAAAGCAGCCTGTTGACCATTTAGCACAGTTTAATATTGACGGCCATGCATCCGTCCAATCACCATCTCGAACGCAAGCGCCAGTGACGCCCGGTTGTGAGCAAAATAAATATACAGTGGCCCTCATTGGAGTGTTGTCTTTAATGTCTGAACAAAGCGAGACTGCGTTGCGACATCCTTAAGACCGATGGGGTGACGGCTATCCGGGCACCGGGCCCCTACTGTGACCATAGCATAGTCCAATAGTATTTTTTCTGCGTTCCTGCATGGCTATTCACCAACGTCGCTAACTCGGGTTAGCCTCGAACTCGACAGGCAGGCCCAGGCGGAGGTGGCGAACTGGACACGTTTAACAAACAATGACCGAGGATAGTGGTAGTTGGAAGGTCACGGAAGAGGCCTTTGCCCAGCAGTAGGACATACAAATAGGCTAGAGAAAAATAAAACACCTGGGTCTAGAGGCGAACGTTAGTGGCTTAGTGAAAGTGGGCCTCTTCAGTCTTTTGCCGCACGGTCCGCAATCCGCATGTTCGGCATGTTCTCGGTACTCACCGCACCATGTCGAGGTGGCCCTTGTAGCAAGCGAGCGTGAGCGCCGACTCCTTGAACTCGTTGGAGTGCGTGTTGATGCCGGCGCCGTGTTTGAGGAGGATCTTGGCGACGCCCACGTGGCCCGCTGAGGCGGCCTGTTAATAAAATTGGTGTTATTTTAGTTTTCATGTTTTTTTTATACCAATGATATAAGCAAACGAGCGCACATCCCATCTGATGGTAAGTGGTCACTGCGGCCCATGAACACCGAAATACTATGATCCCCCATGAAGAAACCATAAGATCTCGTATGCGTTGCCTACCCTGAGGTCTAAGATGGAATGCCTCTATGCCAGAAATTTCACCGGTTGCCTTAACCCCCTACCGGAACACTGCTATTTGGCGGCAGGTTAGCGGGGAAAGATGGTGATACCACCCCGGACGGACCCAGCACCAGGTCCTACCACTAACAAAATGTTACTAAAGACCATAAAATACATAGGCAGAGTGCTAAAGTCATAACTTTAGTTTTTGGCTTTGCCATAGCTGGGTCGTAAAACTCATGCAAATGGTGAGAGAACGCCGTTTTCTGAGGACGCTGGCAAGAAGTATACGCAAAGTGTATTTCTAAACAATTTACAACTAATATTATAACTAGAGCTCTTTTTAAAAATCCTCTTATTACACAGACTTCGGATTGTAAGTTGTAAACTGTTTAGCAATAAAATATGCTTTGCGTTCGGCTCGTCATCTAGCTTCAAGTAGCGGTAGCAACACTAGCAACTGCTAAACGGGACGAGCAACCGGGGTTCAGCCACTGGACGTTAGATGTCGATCTAGTGTTAACCCGGTTTTCGGAGCACGATATATATAGCACGTATAGACTCTGCCACTCGTCTTGTATCATTTCTCTATGGTCTGCGGTTACCTCCATGAGCGGCGTGTGTCCGTTCTCGTTGTGGTCCTCGACGTTGGCGCCGTTGTCGAGCAGCGCGGCGACGCACTCCTCGTGGCCGCCGGCGCAGGCGTACATGAGCGGCGTGTTCCCGGAGCCGGAGACGGCGTTCACGTCGGCGCCGTGCGCGACCAGCAGCCGGACTATGTCCACGTGCCCGGCGCTCGCCGCCTCCATCAGCGGGGTGCAGTCGCCCTGCGGGGGAAACGAAATAAATAAATAAATATCTTGGGACATTTCACACATATTGACCTAGCCCCAAACTAAGCAAAGCTTGTACTATGGGTGCTAGACAACGATATAAATACTTATATAGAGAAATACATACATATATAAATACTAAACATCCATGACTCGAGTACAAACATTCGTGTTCATCACGCAAAGTTTGCCCTGAGCGGGACTCGAACCCGCGACCGTCGGAACAGAAGGCAGGGTCACTACTAACTGGACCAATTCGGCCGTCAAACAAAATAAATATAGCCTTTATATAAGCTCAGGCATTACATGATGGGAAAAGGAGCGTCGGTAGAAGGAAGAAATCGTGGCTCCGTAACTTTAAGTAAGTTTTTTTTTTTTTTTTTTTTTTTTTTTATGTAGAACTGACCAGCGATTAGCCTCCATCTCACCTGATGGAAAGTGACGATGAGGCCAAAGATGTAGCTCACTGGGTCAGTAAATACCTATTCACTCTAGTCTCGAAGACCTGTAGATTATAACTGTCGGGGAAAACAGAGGACGGAAGTTTTAAGTAATCGACCGGCATTGCCAGTGTGGAACACCTTTTTCGACTGACAAAAGCTAAAAATAGATATTCGGAGCTGACAGCCAACCTTCAGAAATGGAGAGGCACTATAAGAAGAAGAAGGAGAAGACTTTACTACCGAAATTTTTAACAAAAACTTGAAATTATCACTATTTTACATCGACAACTTCAATTTGTCTTAGCGACAAATTAGTCTCCAGTAGTCTGTTTTAAGTCATATGACCATCTTAGGGTGCTTCTGGTCTAGGGAAGACCCGCTCTAAGAAACGATATCTACACTCAGCAAAACTATACGAAAAGTTTTCTGGCACGAGCCATTAAAATAATAGACAGATATAGAGTCTGAAGGTAGCAGTGAATGGAAGAAGACGTGGGCTAAAATCGTGCGAGTTTATTATTTGGACACAGACCTAGAGGTAGACTTTTTTGTTAGAGTTAGTCTGAATAGACCAAGCCTTGTATGAATACTATAGCTGTGAGAGAATAGTCGCTAGTATAGAAGGACAAATTCAAATGCGCGCGGCGTTGACGCAGAGTCTGTAACCTGACTGTAACCTGTACCTTGATCCCTCGGTCCTCGACGCTCGCGTGCATGGCCAGTAGCACCTGCGCGAGCTCGTAGTAGCCGGCGGAGCAAGCCAGAGAGAGCAGCGACTCGCCCTCCTCCGTGGTCTCGTGGACGGAGCGGCCCTCGGTGAGGAGTTTGCGGACGGTGCCCACGTCGCCGTCGGAACACGCCTCGGCCAAGGACGGCGCCCCGTCGGCGCCGACGGACGCCACGCTCGGCGTCGTCCCCGTGGCAGTGGAGCCGCATTGCGTACTGGGACAAGCGTGATGAATTTATAATTAGCTTTATAGTTGTTACGATTTTTTTTACGTGAAGGCTTCGTAATATTGCGGATTTTTAGAGGACTGCCAAATAGCTGACGGTTTTTTATTTGGTGACGTGAGAGTCCAGTAACGGCTAAAATACCGTATTTTACACGTTGATTCATTATGTGCTTGTAAATTCGTATGCTGAATAAATGAACAACCGAATTTATGTTGATGACTAAGCTATTTCGACAACCCAAACGGTGTTTACTTCGGTGTGTCTATACTGTCCAACATATATTATCTATATCGTTGCCGTTTTCCTTATTTTTAGACTGATGATTTTTAATGCCTATCAGGTTGATGTTTCTTTTTTTTCTTCGCAATAATAAAATACTGCAAAATATATAAGAAACTGTCCTAATGTCACAGCAATTGGGCAGTCCTCATGTGGTCCACGGTGACATCAGATAAGATCAAAGCTTCACAAATCACAGCTGGACCCGCCTCGATCGTACCGGAGAGGAGTCGTTAGACTCGACCGCAACCGGCGCGAGAGGCGAGCCGCACTCAATCTCGAATTATCATCATGTGTCGTTTTTATTGCTGAACTAGCGACCTGCCCCAGCTCCGCACGGGTAGTAGAGCCGTTGCTCTAAACCAAAACCTTCCTCATTAACCCTAACTATTAGCTATGTCAGAGGCGTCATCAATGCATCTCTAAGGGATTATAGAACCCGGTTAATATTGTTTTGCGACATTCGTTAAAACTAGGGGTGGGAGCATTCACAGACATCATAGAAATAGACAAGAAATCTGCATAATTTGGCCACTAGGAGCGCTGCAATCGCTTGACCCAAACCATCTGTCAATTACATAGAGAAATATTTGTTGTTATTGGTTTTACTTAAATAATTAAAAAATGCCGCGCTGTGCAGTTCCAGGATGCAATTGAGAACGGACGACACGTATTTCCGAAAGACTTGGTATGTATCTGGGGCAGATGTAATTGCATTGGGATGTCTTGATTTTCATCACAAATAACTGAATCAAAATTAAAATTGCGGTCAATATTTAACAATTTTAAACAAATCTACTTAAATTTCCAACAGAAATACCCGTAAAAATTTGACAGCTGTAGTGTTTGGGTTTTGGTTTGGGTCAAGCGCTTGCAGCGCCATCTAAGTCGAGCTTGGCGTATTCTTGTCCCTTCTGAAGACTTCGCTTAGCCGGGCGACCTCTCTGCCACTGCTTGTATTATTGTATCATGTAAGAAATGTCAACCACATATAGTTAATGTCAACCGGACTTAGGGTGGGTAGATTTAAACCGTCCGTTAAAATTAACGTTAAATATTTTTCCCTGGGTTGATTCAAGTACAGTTGACGGACTCCTGGTCGTTAAATATGGCCGCCGAGCTGTAATTCTATACAGAAACGTTATTTTATCCCATAGTAAAATATTTAACGAACGGTTTTAATCAACTGACCCTTACTATGGGACGAAATGACGTGTCTGTATTGAATGACAGCTCGGCGGCCATATTTAACGACCAGGAGTCCGTCAACTGTGCTTGAATCAACCCAGCCCTAACGTCTAAAACATGTAGTCATGGTTATTCCCGCAGCATGAACTTCGATTCTTAGCACACAGCCTACCATGCCCTCCTCGCTCTTTATTTTTTGGGTAGCAACAATACCGGTGCGGCGTCTTCAGGATCTGTCTATTGCAGACATCAGGCTGACACTAGACCCTGTCTATCTAGCTTTCGGTTTAGTACGTTTCACCACATGTCGCCAAGGATGCGGTAACAGTAAATTTTGATGCAATTGCGAAAACTTCGTCATTTAATCAAGAGTGCCTAGTTATAAAGTATTTTTTGTCCGTTCTCGCGCCGATAAACTACTACTACTACTACTACTACTACAGCCAGCCTATTTGCGTCCCATTGCTGGGCACAGGCCTCCTCTCATCACGAGAGGGTTTGGGCTATAGTCCCCACGCGGTGCCCTAGCCGTGCGTGGCGTGTATAAGCCGTGGTGGCCTAGTGGTTTGACCTACCGCCTCTCATGCCGAGGGTCGGGGGTTCGATTCCGGCTCGCACCTCTAAGTTTACTTATGTGCAAAATTCAATTTAAATTTACCACAGAGCTTTTCGGTGAAGGAAAACATCGTGAGGAAACATACACGCATCTGCGAAGTAATTCAAAGATGTGTGTGAAGTCCCCAATCCGCACTGGGCGATAAACATGTGCACCGAAATGAATGATACATGAACGCGACAGGATACATTTATAGGGTGAATTTCAAAGTATCTAGCGGAGTAAAGGCACGCGCAGCTCTCGTGAACACATTTGAAAACAAAACAAGACCTAGACTGTTTATACCTACTTTCGTATCAATAAAATCTATACAGTATAGGTATGTTGTTTTGCGGTCTACCAAGTTGTAAAATTCGCAGATAAGTCGGGAAAGAATATGACGAACGATGACGCGATTTCAACACTGATACCATTTGTACTATGATCGTATTATTTATAAAGCTTCCTTGAGATTGTAAGACTTATGTAAATAAAAAACTGAGATTCTCGGTTTATCTATGTAACGGAAAACAGGTCAAGCTGGCTACTCAAGTCACTGGTTCCAAGTATGAAGTCCAGTTATGTAGGTCCAACTTCGAGAAAGAGGTGAATCTTCGAATCCGACTCGGCTGGGCAGCATTCGGGAAGCTTCGCAGTGTCTTTTTGTCTAAACTACCGCAGTGTTTCAAGTCGAAAGACTTCGAGTATTGTGTGTTGCCAGTGATGAGTTATGGTTCCGAGACGTGGGGACTTACGATGGGTCTCATAAGAAGGCTCAAAGTCACTGAGAGGGCACAATGGAGAGGGCTATGCTCGGGGTTTCTCTACGTGATAGAATCAGAAATGAGGATATCCGCAGTAGAACTAGGGTCACCGACATAGCCCGAAGAATCGCGAGCCTTAAGTGGCAGTGGGCGGGGAACATTGCTCGCAAGACTGATGGCCGATGGGGCCGGAAAGTTCTCGAGTGGCGTCCGCGAACCGGGAGACGAGCTGTCGGTAAGCCTCCAAGATGGAGCGACGACCTCGTGAGGGTCGCGGGAAACCGGTGGAAGCAAGTAGCACAGGACCGGTCTAGTGGCGCACCTAGGGGGAGGCCTATGTCCAGCAGTGGACGTCCTGCGGCTGAAATGATGATGATGAGAAAGTAAATAAAGTGAGGAGTAAATGATAAAACTCTTTCTCCGACATTCCTTATGATCGCGAAATGAACAATTATTTCTTCCTAAATATTTCTTCTTTCAATTTGAAATATCAATTCATTGATTGGTGTGAATGTGAAGTTTGTTAACGCCAAGTATTGTATTGGCGGTGGTGCGTAACGCAATAAGAAAGCGCTCCGGGAGTATAGTAACTAACAGTAACTTTTATTCACTTCCTATCCCGTACAGATACTCTGATAAAACCACGTCTTCGGTTCTAGAACTATCGCTAACGACTTACATCTAACCTGCTTCGGTGAATTTATGCATTGAAAGAATGCTGCCAAAAATAACAGGGCGAGGGGGGCGTGGTAGGCTACGTGACAAGGATAGGTATACGTTCATGGTGCGGGAGTAACCGTGACAACATTATTTAGATGGCAAGGCCGGTTGACATCGCGGTTGACAACGGTCTTATATGCAAAAACCCTAAAAGCAGTGACAGAGGGCGTCGCTCGGTTAAGCGAAGTCTCTTCTATGGTGTTTGCTGTTTGCCCATGGCTTCGACCGGTGGCACACGGCGGACACGGCTTATAAAAGCACAATTTCGAGCACATGACTGTAAGGGCGAGTTGGGCGTGAGTTACGCGCCGGCTAGATTCAGGCGGGTGATTCCGTGGCCATTCTGTATGTAGTACTATTAATAGTACATTACAGACCTAGGGTGGTGAATTCGTAAATGTCCCAGATCGCAGGTTTCTGTGGCCCGAACCGAAGGTGAGGGCCATAAATATGCGATCTGGGGCTCTACGAATTACCGCCCGTGGTTTGTCAAAAGTTTTACGTCTTGCCTTGGCCAAGTGAGATTTTCTCTCCGCGTAGTTTTCTCTACTATCGTTCACCGCCCAAGATCCGTGCCGGGAGCTACAGCTGTTGGTGAAGAGTGGTATACTGACGGCTTGTCCTGGTGGTGGTGGCGGTGGTGCGCGGGCGGCTGGTCGCTGCGCATGCGCGTGAGCGCCGCGGCCGCCTCGTCGAGCGCGCACGACACCGACGACGTCAGCCGCCGCAGCACCTCCGGGTCCGCCAAGTGCTTGCCCTCGCCCGACAGCTTGCCGATGCCTGCAATACAAAAGACAAACATAATAATAATAATAATAATAAATAATTGGGTATGTAATTTTAGTACGTACCTACCTATATGTATATTTTATACATGTAATGTAAATTTTGTAACTATGGAAATTTTGAAAAAAGGCCTTCTGCTTGAGTTTGTTGCGGCGCTTCTTCACAAGCAATGGGTCTAGGAAGCGCTGGTAAATTCTTTTTCTGACGTGTAAAAGTGCCCCTATGTGGCCAATTTGCTGAATAATTGATTGAATTTGAATATGCTTAAACAAAGCATTCAATAAAAAAAGTTTCGGACTTTTTTGTTCCTTTATTACTTTTAGAGGAAATCGTTTTAGTGTAAACGTAGACATGACGTCATCGTTATGATGCTATTCTATTACGTGCGCAGAACGGGTCACCGCGTCATTTTTTACTCACACCCTTTTAGATTAAAAAGTGTTTGATTTCAATTTCATGTATGGAATTTACGACTTCAAAAAAACGTGTCTTTCAAATCGTCCAACCTTTCTAGCTAAATTGTGATTTCGCCAGGTGAGATAGGTTTGAGCAAGTCTTTAGAACGACCTTTAGCATAAAGATGAATTGACAGATAACCGGTAGGTAACAGGATATAATTTAGAACTAGAAAACAAGAAGACACCAGAAGCTAGTCTATGCCCGTAATTGAGCCACTGGTACTGTTCTTAAATATTAATTTGACACAAACGACCTAGCTGTAAAAATACGATTGTTAGGTGTATTAGTAATAATTTGTGTTCCATCTTTATCTGGCAACACCGCAGTCAAGTTTAGAAAGAAAAGGCAAACTGCACTAGTAGATTGTGTGACTAGGGAGCAAAATGGTATATTTTACCGCGGGTGACGAATCCAGAGCGATGCGAAAGATTCCAGAATAGGACTATCTAACGTGGAATCTTGAGCTAGCAAGGGATTCAAGCTATGTCACCCAAGGTTTAAATAATTTTGCTACCGTGTTGCACACTCTGATTTTCCCTCCTCCTATGAGAAAACCAGTAGCAGAAAGGAACAAAATTATATCTTATTTTGCTCCCTGTTTGTGGGACAGAAATGGAGAGGGAGCAAAATCGCAGGGAACAAAGTACTCCTTTTCGATTAGGAGTGAAAAATTCTTTTGTCGCATCCGCTCTGGACAATTTCGGGCACTGTAACTTCGATGTGGATAACAACTAAAAACATCAATTTCCAGCGATAAGAAGAAGCATAATATATCTATGGCTTTTCTTCGTGATAAATGCTGCACTTGCCATTATAATATCTTAACGACCCATCTGAACTTTGTAACAAAATAGATTTAATGTGAGAAAACTTTGTTATAAATAAGTAATAGAGAAATATTTGTGATACGCAACAAAATTTATTCTTTACTAGTTGACCCGGTGAATTTCGTATCACCCGAAGGCGATTCCCATACAAAGTTATTCGTTTTTTTTAGCTCTTCCTTTAGACTTTTCCCGACTTTTTTTCTTTCTAAACCTTCCCTGAATCACAGGGAATAAAACAAAAAAACAACAGCCAAATCGGCGGAAAATTTGAAATTTTCCCTCTGCGCTACAATATGGGATGTTTTAAAAAGGGTGCCATTAAATATCTTCGGGACCGGCAACGCATCGGTGACGCCTCTGGAGTTACAAATGTATATAGGCGGCGGTAACCACATTCCATGAGTTGGCCGTCTGCCTGTTTGTTCGTCAATAATAATATATATATATATCGGTCCGGCAGTTCTCGAGCCTTAGCCAGACTAACACACGGCGATTCATTTTTAGGGTTCCGAAGTCCACAAGGAACCCTTATAGTTTCGCCATGTCCGTCCGTCTGTCCGCACTATTGCTCGGAGATGCTTAGGTCTAGAGAGCTGTAATTTGGCATGAATATGCATATTAGTTACACTGACAAAGTGGTAGAATAAAATTTTGAAATATATTTTTTTATAGGGTACCTCCCCTACTCGTAAAGTGGGGATGTAATTTTTTTTTATTGCGTACCCCATGGTGCGGCATATCGTAGAATAGGTCTTAAAAAAATATTGTGGGTTTGTTAAAACCATTTTTTGATTAAGTGATGCGTTTGTGAAATATTAAGCTTTAAAGTGCTATTTTTTGTTAGAGTCACGTGCCCCCCCCCCCCCCCCCACCCCTGCCAGCTAAATGGTGGTATTTGGATAGCTGAAAAAAATCACGGTTGTGGCATATATAACGTAGTTGAAAGGAAAACTATCAGAGCTAAGTAGGCTGTACAAACTTACGAGTAATAGTCGACCAACTTATAATGATGATTTTTCTCGAGCGGCAGGGGCGTCGGGCGGGCACATCATATCACAGGCTACCTAGATGCTAATAAGTCTTAGAAAGGTACTGTGGGCATCCTCAACTTCGGAACCCTATAATTTGCGCGTGGCCCGACACGCACTTGGCCGGTTTTTATATATAAGAGAAGAAGATTCCAGGTCCCCATAGTAGACTCATATAGTCGAGAAATCAATGGGAAGGGAAACAACAACAAAATACAAGACAAAACTCAATTAACACACTGAGACTCAGGTATCAAATTTAGCTACGTGTATGAGCATAGGACCTCCTAACGGCTCATAAAATATTTGACAACTTGACACGGTGACCAAGTTTGTGGTCTCCATATGCGTGGCCGAAGTCGTATAGCAGAACACAACTTAGAAGGCGCGCGGCAAAGCACTTAAGCCGTTGACGCAGAGTCTGTTATTGCTTAATCCGCGCGCCTTCTAAGTTGTGTCGTGCTGTACTGGCTTGTTTGTTCTGTCCGCGAGCCATTTACTTAGTTTTTAAATGTGAAAGTGACTGTTTACTCAGTTTTATCGGACTTATAGAGAACATTTTCA
Organism: Aethes cnicana; assembly: GCA_963971205.1. Lineage (NCBI taxonomy): Eukaryota > Metazoa > Arthropoda > Insecta > Lepidoptera > Tortricidae > Aethes > Aethes cnicana. The sequence continues at coordinate 2,783,032 of OZ020283.1, forward strand.
TTAAGAACTGGCCAGATATTTATACCTATTACAATAGGGGAGACGACAACTTGTTTTCCTTAGTGTATCAGGAAGATTATTGAAAAGTATTGGACACGTATTTTTTCTTTTTTCACGTAATCAAACTTATACGGAGATATATTGAGTTGAAATGTCGCGTGACGTCACGGTTAGGTACGATTTATACCTAACGGTGACGTAGTTAGCCCCCACTCTCCAACTTTAATGCGTTTTAACTTAGTCATTCTTTGTTAATTTGATAAAACAAAAAATACGTGTCCAATATTTTTTTATTACCTGACTGACGGACTAATTAGAATTTCGAATTCTTCACCGTGTCGTCATCCCTATACTAGAATTGGAAATTTGACTACCTAAGCATATTTCATTGATTTCCTTAACTGCAATGCAATTAAAGAAATGTTAGATATGTAACTTATGATATGATATGCAGGCAATGTGTATTTTTTCATTTCCTTATTTAAATAAAGACATAAACAAAATTACAGTACAGTCGCCATATTATATTATCTGAGCAGACAAGGGTGATCACAAATATCTGAACATGCACTATAGCGTCTTGACAATAAGGTCGTGTTTAGATATTTAAGGCAGTTATTGATATCTATCACTTTTTGAATTTCGAGTAGAACTGAAGTGAGTAGGTAGATAAAAGCAAATATGTATGGAACACAATTGTTGGTTTACGTAATGATAATTTTGCAAACGAAATAGGTACTAAATTTAGATCACAAGTAACCATGGTAGCTAAATTTTTGTATAGACTATTCTGGGGCAGAAAAGTCTTTTAAACTGAGTCAGCGGGAATTTCCCAGAATCAATAATACACGAAACATCTTTGTACTCGTAGAGATGAAAATATTTCGTTAATAAATGTATTTCGGCTCGGGCCCGTTTGAATGATTGAACAAATTGTAGCCCTACTCGTGGACCTTGCCGCGAACGGATGATCAATTCAAGTGCAGTAGTGCACGGGGGGCTAGATCATTCCATCTATCTGGTACAGTTGAGTCCGCCAATATATACACACTTCTGCACCTTACTCCACTGTAATAAGGTCCGAAAATGTAACCATATTAATGAACTTGACTATACATTTGCTATCCTGTGCGGTTTTTCGGTAGTTCTAAGAAAACACATGGTACAAATGTTCATTTCAATAAGTTTTAATAAGTGTCACATTCGTTAGCATCTCTTGTTTGTTTTAATTGAGATTTCCTCGAAGGTAATGTTTATTTTGACATAACAATTGCAATTTGTGACGACAACGGAGATTCCCAGAAATAGCTTGAACATTTTTTTATCAGAAATAAAAGTTCAAATGAGACGGGCAGAAATAAAGATACTACATAACAAACAGTCCACTTGAATATCTAGCAAATTAGACGTAAGCATCTGGAGTATCATTTAACACACACACAAGTTTTCTACACAAGTTCAAGTAATAAGTATGATAGGTATGATACTTTCTTAGAAAAGAGAATTTCAATCGATTGTTATATTCCTCAAATTGATAGGAATAATTCTCGAGCTTGCTGGAAATATCCATACTGCCGATTTACATTTAACAGTGTAAACATTCTATGTTTTCGGCGTTCCAAAGACAACTAAGTCGCATAGATGCATATTTCCTCTGTATGCGACGCGACATCGGGACGTTAGTGATGCAGTGACGTCACTGAAAGGGGTCACTTGAATCTCGAACGCGCTAAGTAACAACAACAAGAATATCCAGTGTTTCAAGATTTTTTTAATAGTTGGGAACGGAATGGCGCTCACATAGCTATAAAATAAACTAAGTAAAATCCTTTTGGCTGTTCGCAATGTAACAACGCCTTCGGGATTAGAGACGATACGTATTTGGGTCACATTGCATTTTTAAATTGGGTTACACTCATGCAACTACTGCTTCTACTCAGACTTGTAAATTACACATGCATACGGCAGATACGGATGGCGTGGCGTCGAGCGAACTCTTAGACTAGGACTAACAATAGCTTGGACGGTGGAAGTTAGCTAGTGATAGCATCATTGACTAAGAGCTTTCGTTGTAACGCTCAGTTTGAGCTATGTGGCTGTATTTTTAGCCGAACGAGGACATGACATGTCTCGCGATGATGGATAGGAGTTGGCTCAAGGAGCCCCCTGGGTCGACCCTGTTGGATTTATCAATGGTTAGCAAAGTTGCAATGTTCAATGTTTTTTTACAGTATCAATGAACAAACGAGCAGGCGCTTTGCATAATGGCATAGAGAAATGATACAATTTACAACTAATATTATAACTAGAACTCTTTTTTGAAATCCTCTCTTATTACACAGAGACTTCGGGTTGTAAGTTGTAAACTCTTAAGCAATAAAACATGCTTTGCGTTCGGCTCGCCATCTAGCTTCAAGTAGCGGTAGCAACTGCTAAACGGTCGGGTAATCGGGGTTCAGCCACTGGACGCTAGATGTCGATCTATTGTTAACCCGGGTTTCGGAGCACGCACTACAGTATAGACTGCCACTCTTTTTGTATCATTTCTCTATGATAATGGTAAGCATAATAGCACATCCATTGACACTGGCACCTATAATGAAATTACCTGTGCGTGGCCGACCTTTAAACAGGAATAGGATTAGTGGTAATGGCATGATAGAGGCATGCCTGAGGGGTTGCAGGAAGAGGGTATTGGTCCTGGAACTCTTGCTCATTAAGTCATCATACGAAACGCAATAATAGCGCGTACTTCAATGTTGCGATATAATCTGTATATATAAAAGGCAAAGGTGACTGACTGATGTATAAACGCCCAGGCCAAACCCGTAAAGCTAGAAACTTGAAATTTCGCACACGTATTCCTCTTATGACGTAGGCATCCACTAAGGAAGGATTTTTCAAAATTCAACCCCCAAGGGGGTGAATTAAGGGGTGAAAGTTTTAGATAAACGCAAAGGCCACATCCTTAGGGCTTCAAACTCGAAATTTCGCACACGTATTCCTCTTACGACGTTGGCATCCACCAAGGAAGAAATTTTCAAAATTCAACCCCCAAGGGTGTGAATTAAGGGGTGAAAGTTTTAGATAAACGCAAAGGCCACATCCCTAGGGCTACAAACTCGAAATTTCGCACACGTATTCCTCTTACGACGTTGGCATCCACCAAGGAAGGAATTTTCAAAATTCAACCCCCAAGGGTGTGAATTAAGGGATGAAAGTTTTAGATATACGCAAAGGCCAGACCCTTTACGGCTACAAACTTGAAATTTCGCACACGTATTCCTCTTATGACGTTGACATCCACCAAGAAAGGAATTTTCAAAATACAACCCCCAAGGGGGTGAAATAAGGGATGAAAGTTTTCATAAAACTTTTTATTCTTTGGACATATTTGCATGAACATTCATACGAATTGAGTGCGGCAAAAATTATGAGTAAAGTATTTCAGAGTTTTCTAAAATTCAACCCTTAAGCGGGTAAAATAGGGGATGAAAGATTTAAATAAACGCATAGGCCAAACCCTTCGGGCTACAAACTTAAAATTTAGTACACGTATTCCTCTTATGACGTAAGCATCCAATAAGGAAGGATTTTTCAAAATTCAACCCCCAAGGGGGTGAAATAGGGGGTGAAAGTTTTAAATAAACGCAGAGGTTGGCTTTAAGGCTAGAAACTTGAAATTTCGCACACGTATTTCTCTTATGACGTTGGCATCCACCAAGGAAGGAATTTTCAAAATGTAACCCCTAAGGGTGTGAATTAAGGGGTGAAAGTTTTAGATAAACGCAAAGGCCAGACCCTTAGGGCTACAAACTTGAAATTTCGCACCCGTATTCCTCTTATGACGTTGGCATCCACCAAGGAAGAAATTTTCAAAATTCAACTCCCAAGAGGGTGAAATAGGGGATGAAAGTTTTCATAAAACTTTTTATTCCTTGCACATACTTGCATGAAATTTCATACGAATTGAGTGCGGCAAAAATAATTGGCAAGTTTTCGAAAATTCCACTCTTAAGAGGGTAAAATAGGGGATAAAAGATTTAAATAAAAGCACAGGTCAAACCCTTCGGGCCACAAACATAAAATCTAGTACAAGTATTCCTCTTATGACGTAAGCATCCACTAATGAAGGATTTTTCAAAATTCAACTCCCAAGGGAGTGAAATAGGGGGTGAAAGTTTTAAATAAACGCATAGGCCTTAAGGCTAGAAACTTGAAATTTCGCACACGTTTTCCTCTTATGACGTTGGCATCCACCAAGGAAGGAATTTTCAAAATTCAACCCTCAAGGGTGTGAATTAGGGGGTGAAAGTTTTAGATAAACGCAAAGGCCAGACCCTTAGGGCTACAAACTCGAAATTTCGCACACGCATTCCTCTTATGACGTTGGCATCCACTAAGGAAGGAATTTTCAAAATTCAACCCCAAGGGAGTGAAATAGGGGATGAAAGTTTTCATAAAACTTTTTATTCATTGGACATATTTGCATGAAATTTCATACGAATTGACTGCGGCAAAAATAATAAGTAACGTATTTCAGAGTTTCTAAAATTCAACCCTTAAGATGGTAAAATAGGGGATGAAAGATTTAAATAAACACACAGGCCAAACCCTTCGGGCTACATACTTAAAATTTTGCACACGTATTCCTCTTATGACGTAGGCATCCAATAAGAAATGATTGTTCAAAATTCAAATCCCAAGAGGGTGAAATTTATTTCTTCAACATACTTGCATGACATTTCGTATGAATTGAGTGCGGCAAAAATAATGAGTGACGTATTTCAGCGTTATCTAAAATTGAACACCTAAGAGGAAAAAGTAGGGGATGAAAGTTTTAAATAAATGCACAGGCCAAACCCTTAAGAGCTAGAAACTTGAAATTTTCTCACGTGTTCCTTTAGTTACGTAGGCATCAACTAAAGAAGGATTTTTTCAAAATTCGTAAGGGTTGTGAGCTTCCATGGTACTTCCATGTTCCGTTAAAAGGCTCACTTAAAATATTTTATACGAATTCTTATTTTATAGTATTTGTTAGGGTTCCGTACCTCAAAAGTAATGAACGGAGCCCCTTATAGGATCACATCTCAGGAACACGTAACGGTGTCAATTTGGAATTTAAATTAAACTAGCCGTTGCCCGCGGCTTCGCCCGTAGAGACTTTAAATTTGCATACTCGATGATATTATGCATTTACATAGTTATAGTTATAGAGGTATTGAAAAAAACGGGTTTGACCAGTAGAAAACCCGTTCCAATAAAAATATCGGGATAAAACTATCCTGTGTTATTTCCGGGATCTCAAACTATTCCCATTCCAAAATTCATCCAAATCGGTCCAGTGGTTTCGACGTGAACGAAGGACAAACAAACACACTTTCACATTTACCAACTGCAAATAATAAGTCTTTAATGGTAAACTTAAAATTTTAATTTCTTCCAAGTTTGTATGGAACCCTCGGTGCGCAATACAAGTCGTAATTGAACGTTTTTTTTTTAAATTAAACCTCAAGCGTTTTAAGTATTCAAAAGTGGGTATCGTGCAAATACCCGCTCAATGCACTTAGTGTGTTTTGCTGGGCGAAGAGGCAGCAACTTCAAGTCGTCAGTTAGTACCAGTTTCTTCTGACAAAATTTGGCTCAAGATTGTTCCGTGGGGAACAACATGCAAAAAATTGTAGTGCTACTTACCTAGGTATCTACTACTACTACAGCCTATTTGCGTCCAACTGCTGGGCACAGGCCTCGTCCTCTCATCACTAGAAGGTTTGGGCTATAGTACCCACGCGGGCCAGTGCGGATTGGGGAGTCCAAACACATCTTTGAATTACTTCGAAGATGCGTGCAGGTTTCCTCACGATGTTTTCCTTCACCGAAAAGCTCAGTGGTAAATTCAAATTGATTGTTGCAAGCTCCTTCGTCCTTTAACATTCTTCTAGCTTTTAATTTTGATACGTTTTCTCATTGTTTTTCTATTAGTCAGTATGCCAGAGAGAAAATACATCGTTTTGTGATTCGGATTTGAGTTGCTTCTTTAATATCGTAGATTTTCACAATTTTTCGCCCATTTCAACCCATTTTCCACTGCCCTCCATCGTCATTCGTTAAATTGAACTTCACACATAAGTAAACTTAGAGGTGCTAGCCGGAATCGAACCCCCTATTCAAAAAATCCAAGATCATCGAAATCGGTTCAGCCGTTCTCCAGTTATAAATGGTGTAACTAACACGACTTTGTTTTATAGATATATCACTACATATTATAAAACAAAGTCCCCCGCCGCGTCTGTCTGAATGTCTGTCTGTCTGTCTGGATGTTCGTGATAAACTCAAAAACCACTGAACGGATTTTAATGCAGTTTTCACTAATAGATAGAGTGGTTCCTGAGCTGAAGCAGGTTTTAGTATATACTTTGTTATAGTTTTCTGTAAATTCGATGAAATACTACGATGTTAGTTCAAGTTAGCGGATAAAATCAAGCCGGCTGGGAGCTTTCATCGAAAACGCTGCCTAACCCCTTTGAGGTATAACAAAACCATGTATGGAAGAATTGTTTCTCTTATTAAGGTCTACAAAAAAGACCGCGATGGTATAGGTCTATCTTCTAAGGATAGCTTACTATACCCATTTTAAATAATAAAAAACAGGTCCCATATAAAGTGTGATTTGGAAAGAAAGCTATTTAGAGGGATACAGTATTAATCATTTTAAATACAATAGTTACCTTAAGCATTTCATGGACTTTATGATTGCCATTTACACCATGCAATTCAAATGAATATCTTTAAGAGTTATGGAAAAAACAAAAAGTTTCCAGGAGAAAATAAATTCTGCGCCTGCCCGCAGCGGCGCATACAGCTCGCGGGAGCATGATAACCGAATTCCACGCGGGCGAAGCCGCGGGTTAAAGCTAGTTGCATATAGGTACGTTGGTAGAAAGCTGTAGGTTCATCAAAATCGATTGTCCTTACTTATCGATATTGAAGGCTACGTTAGTGCGGGTGCAATGACACTATTCGAGCGAGCGACGATTCTATGCCACGACGCGTAGGTAATTGTACTAATTGTGCATCCCCCCTTGTAAATCATGCATCTGAATTCTCAAGCGAAAGCAAAAAGCGTCGATGAATAGCATAATTCCTGTGCTTTGAAAGATACATTAATTGGGCCTGATCACGTAGTCGGTGCGGGCCAGACCGGGCCGTGAGAACGTTAGGCGCAATCATATGGGTAGCTTGTTGTGTAAATATTTGTAATAAGGATATTATTGCAGTTTCAAATATTTTTTTATACCTAAATGCCTGTGTTAAGTTTCGAAGGTTGCATAATAAAATTGACTGCAACATAAGGTCGAGGTTTCATGTTTATCACTCACTACATATAAGTCTCCCGCCGCGTCAAACAGATTTTATATGGTTTTTACCAATAGATAGAAGGGTTCATTTGGAAGGTTATGCTGTATTGTTTGTTGCTCTACTACCCGTGCAGCTCTGGTGGCGTAGTGGTTCGACCTACCGTCTCTCATGCAGAGTGTAAGGGTTCGATTCCGGCTCGCACCCTAAGTTTACTTATGTGCGAAATTCAATTTGAATTTACCACTGAGCTTTTCGGTGAAGGAAAACATCGTGAGGAAACCTGCACGCATATAATTCAAAGATGTGCGTGAAGTCCCCAATCCGTACTGGGCCCGCGTGGGGACTATAGCCCAAACCCTCTCGTGATGAGAGGAGGCCCGTGCCCAGCAGTGGGACGCAAATAGGCTGTAGTAGTAGTAATCGTGAAAAGCCGGGCGGGTCGGTACCTACAATTATCCAAACAATAAATGGCTAGAAATGGTTAATAAATACTAGATTTCAAATTGGAGTGAAGTTTGTAATCACTACATTAGTATAAAACAAAGTCGCTTCGCTGTCTGTCTGTCCCTATGTATACTTAGATCTTTACTACGCAACGGATTTTGATACCGTTTTTTTTAAATACATAGTGATTCAAGAGGAAGGTTTTCATATAATTTGTTAAAGTTTAACGCTCAATTCCCGCGGGTACGCTTTAATCGAATTCCACGCGGACGAAGTCGCGGGCAGTAGCTAGTTTAAATAAAAAGTAAATAAAATTAGCTGCACATGCTTCTCATTCTTTTATAATCGTGTACGGCACATTTTGGTAAGTTTGAGAGTTAATTATTTTTGCTGTCGCCTCCAATGCAGAGCTGATGTACAGTATCCCGCTATGAAAGTTGCCATGGATGTCTAAATATAATAGCATTTCGCTATTGCCGCGCTGATTCCATCTAATTTGTCCGCGCACTCAAATACCATGAAGTAACATTCAATTTACCTGTCCAGCTGCAAATGTCAGTTACGGCCCCGAATGCCGGCAAAACCGACGCCGCGCCGAGCCACAGAACAAGGGCAAATTGACATTGAATATGTACATTGACAATTATCAATCATTAATTCTTTATCCGTGGGCGAAAGGCGGCACGTGCACTTATCGTTTAGGCATTTCGATTATTTAAATATTTACACACAACACGAATGCGTCAAAGAGTTTATTAGATGCATAGGGGCTTTCAATAGGGCCACAAGTCGATCGGGAATCCAGTGACGCCGCATATGAAACACGTGAAATACGTTCGACATTCAAATTGATATTTCCAAGAGTCACATAACGTCCGCAATCGGTGGGGAAATACGGCACGGACAGAAGAAAACATCGCAGTTACGAAGCAATTTCACTATGCATTACTCGACCGTGTGTGGCCAATGTTGGCGTGTTGGGCGCAAACGTCCTCGACGCCGTCAATAAATATAAATAAATTACAAAGAGGAGTATTCATGTAAATCCAGGGATTGTGTTTCGATTGGGGCGAAGGCCCGCGGGTCATACAACCAATCGGTAATTAGTGCAGTTATTTGACTATTGTCGGAGTCAATCGTGGCTAATTCACGCGTTTCAGATATGGCAATTGATGGAATGTTCTCATATGTAAGGGCGTTAGTTCTATAGATTGTGGTGATCGTTAGGTAAGGCCAATAATAATTCGTCAAACGTCAAATTCGAGTGAAAGTAGTTTAAGAGTGCCTTAGAGTATGATCGAAAGACCGTATTGATTTTTAAAATTTTAATTGATTATGTTTATGAGCTTAGGATCTGTGGAGGGTGGAAGAATCCGTAAAAAGTAAAAAACTGTAAATGAGAAAACGATGCCTTTGAAGGGTGTTAACAAAGTAAGCTAGGTACAGCTAGGTACAGGGTTTGTAAGTTTATCCGGCTTCGTTCAGTGGTTAACTTTTGTTTCTCTAAATTGGAAAAAAGTCACGTGTCGATATGTCCATAAAATGCCTACTTAGAGTTGGTTGTGTAAGCGATATAGATTTAGTTAGATGATTGCCGACTTTCATTTGTTCTTGGAGAAAGTAGATTAATCGATTCTTATTTGTCTTTATTTCAATGTCTGAACTTTAAGTCAGTAAGATATTCTCATGTAACGCGAACAATATTCTCTTATATTATTTATTTATTTATTTATTTATAAAAAGTTATTATAACGCAATACGGTGTTACGAATTTTAATTTAAAACTCTAATATACATAAACTCATGTGTTTGTTTACAGTATACTACTACTAATACTGCAGCCTATTTTTTTAATTTTTATTTAATTATCATTTCAAGATTTTTTACAAAAGTGTATAACTTAGCATCTAGGAAACCACAATGGTTTGTATTAGAGCTAAAAGAGTTCATAATCCTTAATCACTACACTATAATATATATGCGTCCCCACTGCCTGGGCACAGGCCTCCTCTCGCCACGAGAGGGCTTCGGCTATAGTCCCCACGCGGGCTCAGTGCGGATTGGGGACTTCACACACACCTTTGAATCACTTCGCAGATGCGTGCAGGTTTCCTCACGATGTTTTCCTTCACCGAAAAACACAGTGGTGAATTCAATGAATTTCGCACATAAGTAAACTTAGAGGTGCGAACCGGAATCGAACCCCCGACCCTCTGCATGAGAGGCGGTAGGTCGAACCACTACGCCAGGCCACCACGGCTTTACAGTAGGTATACTACCCTATAAGTAAATCTTTTAATATAGCACACGATAGAGATAACGCATCGTGAACTCTGAGCCACATGGGAACCACGTTTGAGCAAATATTTCAGTTCACATGCAGCTTAAGAAACACCCATTCCTTTCAAGTACGCTCATGCTCATACCGCACAGTCGAAATGCAGAACGGCATAGCTATACATTCGATAGAGCACAATGGTATCGCCGTTTAGTGATAGGCCATCGATACTCGATCTTGTAATCGGACGAGGGACCATCTCGAAAGGTTCCACTGCTGACGTGGTACAGTCAAGGGCAATGTACTCTGTCAGAGCGTCAAAATATGTATACAGCGACTCCATTGCCTATGTCATTTCATTAGAGTTGCTGTATACGCATTTTGTCGCTTCGACCGTAAACTTATCATTGCCCTTGCCTGTAGGAATACGAATCTCTTAAGGCCGTTCCCTGACCCAGCATCGTAAAATTGCTCATGTAAAATCATACTTTTCTAAGAAATGTTGAAAGTCAAAAATATGAAAAAAACATACGTTATATTTGATTACGTCATCCTTACATTGACAGCTTTCGTTACACGTTTCACGAAACTTCGCTCGATACAATTTAATTCCAAAGTAACCTCTAACTCGGACCTTTAATCCAACTTTACTCCACTTTATTATATCAAACAGTGTAAAACCAAACATAACAGAAATATTATCCATATTATATGCATACATTGACAGTTTTATAAATATCATGTTAGACGGTATTTTTATAGAAATTAAAACGCGTTAAATACTAACTAAATCGGGCGTTCTGTGCGTAGCGCTTTCTCTTTCACTCGTTGCACGAGTGACAGTGACGGCTGAGCTGGGTATAGGTAGGAACGGCCTTAATAAATAAGGGTTTGGCTGGCCACATCAGCTAGGTACCTATATTGGCCGGAGTTCCGTTATATCATTGTAATGCTCGGTATACATTCCTTGGTATGCCCTCTGTGGCTACAAAAGGATAAGTCTATGAACTAGAGTTCATAGATGCCTTTCACACCTAGGTAGGTATCTAAGTTTAAGATCGCGACCTGAGCATATACAGACAGCAGCAAGGGACTGAACGGTCGAACTCAAAATGCGAACACGCTCTAATACGCTAGACAATAAGAGCGTGTAGGTCATTGAGCACTTCTAGTTTTCAACTTTGCTGCTGACTGTACCTGAACGGTTAGCGCTACAGTAACACAGATGTTATCAGTAATAATGGCCGTTTTTCGAGGATCGATAGAAAGCTCAGATTCAGCGTCTGTGAGAAATGCACCCGCCACGGTCCGAATACAGGGCCTACTTTTGCGAAAGGTCGCGGTCTAGTCTAGTGAACATAAAGATATTGATTTGGTGAATGCATGTTGCATAAAAGGTCAAAGGTGACAGTTTGTGGTTGATGTTATTATCCGCGATGTTTGTTTAGGTATGCTGAGGCGTTTAGCGATTGTTCAGCTGTTTACGAAGTAGAGATAAAGCGCGGTATAGCACGACACAACTTAGAAGGCGCGCGAATTAAGCAATAATGGGCTCTGCGTACACGGCTTAAGTGCTTCGCCGCGCGCCTTCGAACTTGTGTCGTGCTATACGAACATGTGGCTCGGCGGTCGTAGCGCGAGTGTACGCGCTATCAATTGCTATGGGAATAGGGCGTGGCACAAGTGACGGGAATCAGCGGGCAAAATCCATACTAATATTATAAAATGAAAAAAGCGTGTGTGATGACAGGGTGAAAATAGGCTTGAAATGATGGGATGAAATTATATGTAGATTTACTTGTTATACAAAAGGATTTGGTAAGTTGGAGCAGCGTGCATCCAGCGCGTATTATAGTTTTTAGAGACTGGGCGCGGTCGACCAATCGGCTGTCAGCAAGCTTCAATATCCCCGCGCGCCCCTCCCCCCGTGCGCTCGGACGCATACTGCTCTCCCTTATCTTTCCCGCCTTTATTTAAAATTAACAAAACATTTGGTTCAAATTATACAGTGTTTTCTTTGCGTCGCCTACAGCGTGTTTGTTTGTCTGTCCTTCCTTCATGTCGCAACGAGTGGCCCGATACTTGTACTACGGTACACCAATACTTGGATAAAATTAACACTTTGCAGTCGGAATGTTTCATTCGGCAAAGTTACATATTATCTAGATCCTAAATACGTTCGTTGGTTTTTGATACTTGTAAATAATTAAAAGATTTTTCATAACATGATCCCAATGAGCAGTAAGTACTTCTCAATAGTTCTCAAGTACTTCTAGGGCAATTTCTTTATCCGAAATTCCGTTTGACTTGAGAGTTTTGTTGTGTTGAAAAATTAAACAAGAAACATAATTACATACATGTACTACGTTTCAACCGACATGGATGCTAATTTATGCAAATGGATGCAAAGAAAATCGTACACAACACGAATAATTGAAATAAAAACTCGTGTCAATCAGGATGATGTTTATACAATTTAATTACGCAGCATCGGTATTCCACTAAAACAGTGCCCGCTTAACGCTTGTGCCTTGGAATCCCAGACTCTCTACGTCGCCGCGTCTGCTTAGGTGTGACGTCGCATCAGATAGGTACAACGTTAACCCAACATTTGTAACAAATAGATCTCTATCTCCAACATAGCAACGCTCAAACTTGCCTACCTCGCGGTACTAGTCTTAATTTAATAATAAATGTGATTCGTTTTTTCTTTGGGACGCACTAGAAAGCTATGGAAAAGGACCTTTGTATTACGCTAGTACATTAGATAACAGGTTTCCTGCCAAATTTCGCACGTCCATGCAAACTGCTTACAATGGAGATGGTCTTAAAATGTTTTGCATGCTTGGAGTTCCTGGCATAGGGCGTTAGCACTAATTAAATACAGAAGGTCTGGTCCCGAGGAACAGACCAATTTGTTGTCACTCACACATGAGCGCAGTCAATAGTATAACATACTTCGTCAGGGCGCCAACAGCTAGATTAAGTCAGTTGATTGTTGTCTTATGAATCTTATGATCCCATCACATGGATATCTTTCTTTATTCTAAAGCGATGAAATTTCCATTTGGGATAAATAGATGCCATTTCATTACAAGTTAGGAACAAATTGCGTTTTTAAAACCATGGCATGTTATGTCTAGAATACCTATATGTTTTTATCATTTTATTTATCATGTAATCCAACTTCTGAGTAACTTTTGTGTTTTAGAAAGATAATGCTGACACGACTTAAAATGTTGTTTGTAAATAAAAAGACATTAATTTACGATTACTATGTTATGTAATAGATTGTTATTGGTTTGGCTGACTGATTCACTTACATTGGCCACATCCATGGAAAACGTAAATTGCGTTTTTGGGTTTTTCATATTCTAAATAGATAGTAACATTTTTTTATGGCTAATAAATGGTTCAGAGAAAACAAATCAAACAGTGAACAAACAGGAAACAGAACAAAATAAAACTAGAATGCATTACCTTTTTCGTATATTCGCATAGTAAGTGCTTGTTTATGAATTGTATAGTATTGAGATTGTAGGTATAAATGATTAATGTATGCGTTTCAGGAATGTTTACAGATAGGCGTTGCAGTTTTGTATATCAAGAACCAATTTGGTGTCCCAAGACTGTTTATGTGGGCAGTTTTTTTTTACATTTAACTTACAATCCCCTTGTGTACTAAAAATAGTGCTAGCTTTTTCCATGTTACAGACCACGAGACCACACAAATAGTAATTTCCTAGACTCAACAGGCATCACTGGCGCATCTAACAAAGAGGGCCATCACAAAAAGATCTTGTTTCGGGTGGCAAAAGTAAAATGCTAATTTTATTAATCACTACCAGGCATTATACCTACAGCTGAAATGATGATGATGATAAATAAATAAATTAAATAAAAATATCATGGGCCATTTCATACAAAATGACCTAGCCCCAAACTAAGTAAATCTTAACTATGGGTACTAGGCACCGTTATGAATACTTATATAGAGATATTAATGGCCACACATTTACAAACATTTGTGCTCATCACACACTTTTCTCCTAGTGGGATTCCAACCCGCGACCATTGGAACAGTATGCAGAGTCACTACCAACAGAGCTAATCCAGTCGCCAAATCCATACTAATACTTTCGTAGCTCTGTCTGTCTATCTGTTACCTCTTCACGCTTCAACCGCTGGACCGATTTGGATGAAATTTGGTATGGAGATAGTTGGAGTCCCGGGAAAGGATATAGGCTACTTTTCATCCCGAAAAAATGCATAGTTCCCGCGGGAACGCGATAACCGAATTCCACGCGGGCAAAGTCGCGGGCAGAAGCTAGTAATATTATAAATGCGAAAGTAGCTCTGTCTGTCTGTTACCTCTTCACGCTTCAACCGCTAGACCGATTGAGATGAAATTTGGTATGGAGATACTTAGGGTCCCGAGAAAGGACATAGGCTACTTTTTATCCCGGAAAAACGCATAGTTCCTGCGGGAACGCGATAACCGAATTCTATGCAGGCGAAGTCACGGGCAGACGCTGGTATGATATACTTCAATGTAGACTCACCAGCCGCCTCGAGGAGTGCCTCCAGCCGCGCCTGCATCTCGGGGTCAACGGCCCGCTCGGGGTCGTCGTGGGACAGGAGGAACTTAGATGACTCTGCACCAGCACCTTCGTCTTCCATCTCCGCCTGCCAACATGTACAAATGTCAATCAAATCCTACTAAGAAAAGATGAAAAGTACGTGTGAATGTAGATGGAGGCACGGGACAACTGTAATGTTTACACACAAAAATCACAATTTTTTTGATAATTTTGTAACAGGTATACACAAAACATGGAAATAACATGTACTAAGCTAGGCTACTCTTCAACTAATCACTATGAAATCAAATCAGTAACAAAACGAGAAATATATTTTTAACTTTCTGAATCGAGTTTCAAATTCCAAAAATAGTGTCAGACCTAATTATAATTCTCCATGCTCAGCAGACAGGCATGTCTTACAATTCAATTAATTCTTCAGAAATGATTCTATTAACCAAGTAGTGGCCAAATACAATGTCAATGACCTTTCAGGCTTTCAGACTTTTAATAATAGTCATGTAAATGCTAAGAATATCATTGCATATGGACAGTTGACTTTTTTAGCATTTTTAGTTAATAGGTTCTCATAATGCAATGTGCAACTTGAAAAAAAAAGTTCTTGTCAATGAAGACTTGCTTGCATGGAGGTAATAGTACATCAGGAGCAAGTAGTGTCAATTTTGAAACAATAAAAATTGAGCTTGGAGATGTAAGCTCGAAGGTCGTTTCCATTCACAATTCAAAAATGGGGCCAAATTTTGGCGTTCACCTTTTTCGTCTTTATCTCTCGTCATAATGTTAGGTGAAGAGGGAGACAAGCCTTCACCTCTGCTCACCCCACCTGGACCTAAATTTCGTCACAGAGCGGGTTCCGGTTATAGGTACTATAATGTCCATGCTTGCTTGTCAAGAAGATACTTCCGTCTGAGTAATTTTGTTTGTCAAAGCTTGTGTGAGAAAATAGAGATATTAATATTATGTGTTGTGATTTTAACACGGGCAAAACTTAAGATCATGCTTTTATTAAGGGGTAGGCAGTGGACCACCTTTCACATCATTTATACCTCACTCACATTGTTTCTATCTCCCTCATGCTAGTTGATTTGGGATATTTTAGTTACTGATTTGTCCTTTATGTTCTTGAACATACACAAATTTAAAAGTCTCAGTTTGCTACCCATTATATTCATTGATATTTTTCAATATAGTAATTTTGGTGTCCGAAGTCAAGAAGGTGTGAACATAGTAAGTAATAGACCAATCCCCCAAATAGAAGATGAAATATTTTTCAATAAAAGCCTCTTTATTTATTGAGTGAACTATAACCAATTTTAAAATCAACAGTACTATGGAATTTTATTTATCACCTTACCTTTATCTTTTCAAACAAAAGCCATGCTTTTAAATATTAACGAATAAAATATGTGCATTAAACATCAAAACATTGTTCATTTTAAAATACCTTAACCAAGTTATATGTAAAGTCTACTATAATATTTAGTGTGTAAGTGTAATGAATACTTTACATATAATTAAAGCTCAATTGCCAAGGAATCTGGAAAATAATTTAGAAAGCTGGGAGGTAATATGTAGTTTAAATTAATCAGTTTCCATATCTTCCTTCTTTTTGTACAGCATTATTTATTAAATGTAACAGATGATTTTTTTTATTAATCATTATAATGGGGAAATATTATATTTCCTTTGAATGAAAAGTAGTACATATATATGTTAGTCCTGATTAAGTAATTCATAATATTGAACTCAGATCATTTAAAATGCACAACGGATCCTAATTATAGCACAAATCAACATAGGTGTGTTGTTAGAAATGTAAAATAAAGCTATCAACAATACTGTTAGGGCTGATGCAAACCACAAAAATGATGTTAGAATCACAAGGACCATTCAACATGAAGAAAACAAAAACATTGAGTATCAGCTATGTAAGAGTCCACCGCACACACATTATGCAGGTTAACAATAAGTTACACTGCACAGCGGTTGCATAGGCCAAGCCTGCACTCAGTAGTCCTCTTCCACTTACCAACAGGTCTGGCCTGCTAAGGCACAAACAAGCCAGCAAGATCTATAACACCAATGAGAAAAATGTGAGACACACTGACAATGTGGTGCTTAGGGACGAGCTTACACCTAATGTTAACAGTGGATGGTCCTTGCAATTCACCAATAACCATTATTTTGCGCGAATACCAGTAGGCGTTCCGTATGAGACGTGTGCGCGTGTCGACACAAAACACACCACCATTATCGATGTTTGGATCCAATTCATTCCCAAATTATATAATTCCCCTAATCGTAGCGAAATAACGTCATGAAAACACAAGATTGAGTTCCTCACAATGAATAAATGCATGTGATTCGGGAAACATGGCCACCGTACTTCAAACCTCCAAAACACAAATAGACAATGAAAAGAACCTTACGGCGGCACACTTCAGTTATATTGAAGAATTACACAGAATCAATTGAATAGTGTCTAGGAGCGGCTGGCATAAATAATTTCATGCATTACTCAGTAGTACGTATGTACTTAGAACTTTCTGACGTTTTACGGAATATTTGGCAAGCGACGACTCTATCGGGAATAAGAAACGGATTATCTCATTGTAAAGGGCTACACGTGATTGGAAACTAATATTATTGTGAGATAAGTAGATTCTGAGAGAAAATAAATTAGATGGTCAGACATGTACAAGATGTCCCTTGCTTGCAGTTAGAGCGGTACAGATAGTCACATTCCCCACTGCCACCGCCTCTACCGAAAACAAAACACGTTTTACCTCGGATACAGAGTCATCCTCGCTTTCAGAAGAGTCCGTCATGTATTTGGCAGGCGCACCTGAATACGTTTCGGTTTCAGATTTGGCCGGACTCGAAGCCGAACTCTGAGGAGTGGACGATTTTACCACATCAAGTTGCACATTCACCTTATCGATATTACGGTTTTCAGACTGTCCAACATTCTGCATTTTTGTCCTAATCCAATATAACTTAATTAGTCTTTCAGTATCAACACTTTTTCTACGAAATTAGCACGTTCTTATATTAGCAAACAAAATTTATTTCGTCATTTAGCCAGGTTGATACCCGCCATGTCTACTACTATGGCGAGTTCCTCCCGGATGCTTCAAGTAGGCTAGCAATTATCTCCCTCTGGCGGCTAAACGCTGAACTATTTTGTGCTGCCCTCTGCCCCCAAAAATGTGCAACGTGAACATAGACAGGCTTTTGCTTTTTTTAGGCACTAGTCATGTTTAAACAGCCTTTTGTTACATAACTGTTCAATATACAAATTTAGTTTGAAGATGTTGTTTTAAAGCTAAGATTTAATAATTTTCAGTTTTAGAATAAATACTATTACATTATTGATTTACGTATAGATAACTTATTTAACAAAATCGATAAATTGTTTCTTCCATAACGAAAATTTAGTATCATTAAGCGTTAAATTTTTCAAGTTTTGTAATAAATAAACTGCATTTTTGAAATAATTTTATTATAATTTTTTGACAATTGTACCATAGTCAACATAATTCTTTTTCTCTCGGAAATCGGAAATTGCCATATAAAATATTAATTGGAATGGCGGCGGAAAATATTTGACAAAACAAAATACAGAATATTTGATCAAAACCGAGTAAACCCAACAAATATTACTGCAAATATGATTATTCATTCCTAAATTAAGTGAAACAAACCTATTACAAGTGTCAATGTTATACAACCGAAACACGGAACGATGTAGACGTAACGACAATATTTTCCAATAATTAACATGGCCTTTTGAATAAGAATTGCTTCTTTTGTAAGTATTTACAATTCGCTTAAGATGTTTTCATAGTGTTAGCGAGCAAAATGGCAAGGGATGGAGACTTGCCTACTATTTTCAATCCGAAGCGGGTCCGTGCTCCGTCTGTGATAATCACCAGTGAGGAGGTGGAGACGGAGCGGGGGGATGGTGATAGGGACCGGGCGAACGGGCCGGCGACGCCGCTTAGCCCGCGGGCGCCGCTCACGCCGCAGTCGTCGGTGTCGTCGGCGCCGCCACTCACTACGCAGGCGTCGCTGCAGCAGGCCTTCAGCGAGTCCGCGGCGAGCAGCCAGGACGAGGAGCGCCAGTTGCGCGAAAACAAATGCTCCAGATCGTGTTGCTCAAAGTTTGCCAAAAAGGTAATAATTCTTTCTTTACCATATAAAAATTTTAAAAAGGTTTTATTTATTTATTACAAAAAAATATCTATTTATAATTATGTCCTTTCTGCATTATTCATATATTTATTTTACAAAGATCTGTCTCTCACTAGACAATGTTTTCAGATCTACTACGGCATTTGTGTGACCCTGGTGCTGACAGCATCCTGGGTGACATCGACACACTGCATCAAACACATGTACCTGGAAGAGTACC
Organism: Aethes cnicana; assembly: GCA_963971205.1. NCBI lineage: Eukaryota > Metazoa > Arthropoda > Insecta > Lepidoptera > Tortricidae > Aethes > Aethes cnicana. Next base: position 2,802,128 of record OZ020283.1, read on the forward strand.
CTCCGATCATATTAACCAGCACAGAGGCTACCTCTCAGGCCTTCAACTATACTACTAAACTTGAAACCCGTGTAAGGAATTTTCTGTATTTTATTTGACATGCATAATTTCAGAAATCATTAAAAATGTGTCCCAATCTGCACTGGAAACTATAGCCTCTTGTGACAAGAGTAGGCCTGTACCCAATGGGACAAAACATTTATTGGTATTTGATGATAGCTGTGTGTAACTTGTGGAAAATTAAAAAAAAAGTAGGTTTTTAATTATCCTGCCCACCCAGATAGTTCATAGTTTAAAGAACCACTGACAAACTGACTCCACTCTAAACCTTCACCTTTAAATTGTTCTGATAAGAGCTTAAAAAGATTTTCAAACTAAGTAATCAATTGATGTATCATGTAACTGATCCATTTACATATTTAAAATTTTAAATTACATCTCTATCAATATTCCACTTCAACATCATCATTTCAGCCGAAAGACGTCCACTGCTGGGCATAGGCCTCCCCTAAGGCGCGCCACTCAGACCAGGATGTGCCATTCGCATCCACCGTGTTCATGCGTTTTTTACAAGGTCACTCCATCTTGTTGGAGGCCTACCGACAGCTCATCTCCCGGTCCCGGCCACTCGAGAACTTTCTAGCCCCATCGACCATCAGTCCTGAGAGCAATGTGCATCAATATCCCACTTAGAAAGAATTAAAAGAAAAATATTCTTGTTCCCAGAACCTGTACAATGCTCCGTTCTTCACGGCCTGGTTCTGTACCAACTGGCTGATCCTCTTCTACCCTATCTACATGATTGTCATGCTCGTACACAACAAATGCAAGTCTGCCAACGACATCGTTTATGACGCCTTCCGAGACTTCAGAGAGAAGGGGTTCACTTTTGGTAAGTGGAAAAAGGGAAGGGAGACCTTCTTTCTTCTTCTCTTTAAATAATGGCTTCTGTCTATGAGGGAGACCTTTTATGAACAATAAAAAGAAGAATACTTGAAAAGTAATGTTTTTAAATGTAATTACCCTAGAAAATTCTTGACTTTTGTGGTATCACAATCATAAAGAAAGAAGAAATTGGGGCTTAGAATGAAAGAAATTGTACTATCATGTACTTTAAACGAGTTTATCTTGTATATTTATTTATTTATTTATCCAAGCAATCTCAGAAGCGGCTCCAACGATTTGGGCGAAATTTGGAATTTGGGTATCATATTTGAGAAAACTCGGTTTTAGCTATTTTCACCTGAGCAAAGCTCGGTCGCCTAGGTACTTTTAAATTAAAATCAGCTTTCAATAGAAAGAGCTTAAACCTGAAATTCATGGTCTCATTTCGATAATTCATTATTAGTTGTACTAAATTCTCCAATCTATCTAAGGCCCATTTGCAAAGCTGCTGGTTAGCCTCTTATCTTAGAGGCTTAACAGAAGTTAGCGGCGTTCGCGCAAGTTGGCCCAAGAGTTACTATGACTCTTTGTAAGTATATTTTTCTCAGAGGAGGCCTGTGCCAACAGTGGGCCGCAAACAGGCTATAGTAGTAATAGCAGTTTGTATAATACCTAACTGAATGTATTCTACCGCAGCTCGTTTCATCAGCCGCTGCGGGCTGTTCTGCCTTCTCTGGGTGGTGACCATCTACATGTACACGTACTCGCTCAAGATCCTCCTCTCCACGGATGTGGTCGCGCTGTTTGCAACCAACGTTTCCTGCATCTATCTACTCTCGTGGGTCATACTGCATGAACAGTTCGTGGGAGTCAGGGTAAGTGTTGAATAAAATACTCTATCAACTCTCTCTCAAAGACGGAAAGTTGCCTATCTGGGTCATATACTTAGGCACACCCGATATGAGACCCTGCAGCTTATAATGATGGGCAAAGTTGCCGGCGAAAGATCAGTCGGCCGTAGAAAGAAGTCGTGGTTGCGCAACATACGCGAGTGGAGTGGGATCACGCGTGCCGCAGAACTTTTCACTCTCGCCAAGGATCGGGCGAAGTATGCAGAGCTGACTGCCAACCTTCACTAGTTGGAGAGGCACCAGAAGAAGATCAACTCTCTCTTGGCTCTACTGCTGTATTTGAGATATGCCCTGGTAATATATAAAGTTTGTAAGTATGGATGGATGTTTGTTACTCTTTCACGTAAAAACTACTGAATGGATTTTAATGAAACTTTACAATAATATAGCTTAAACATCAGAATAACACATAGGCTACAATTTATAATGATATTGTGTGAATTGTCCAAAATATCAAGTAAGTAGGAAAAAATCTAATTCTAAGTCTACGTGGTACGAAATCAGTGTCAGTCAGGTCTACACGGGCAACGGCTAGTCTTTTTGTAAACCAATCTGGTTGGAAGTTTTGAAAGGGTCCCATATTATAATTATCACAACAGACCAGGAGCCTCGTTTGGGGCGCAAAAGGCATTTCATTGGGAATCTATAGGTATAATCTATAATCTTATGCTTAAATTGAACTTTAAATCTAGCTACCTACTTAAAGTTCAGTTTTAATGTCCTGAGGTTTTGACGTTCCCTAAAGACTCCCTATGAAATCCCTTTTGGTGCCCCGAATTAGGCCCCAGGACGCGAGCTAACACTTCGCTCCTACAAAGTGCTTCTTTAATTCTTGATTCAAAAACTTCAGGAATTCCATGAATGTGTCAGGCAACAGGAACAGTCATGTGGCGACCTTTAGGAGAGTCCTATGCCCAGCAGTGGACGTCTTTCGCCAGTATTTAAAACGACGATTGATCTTTGTTGTTTCAGTCATAGTTCCTCGAACCGATGTATAGCATTAGCAGGACACAACTTAGAAGGCACGCGGTGAAGCTCTTAAGCCGTTGACGCAGTCTATTATTGCTTAATCCACGCGCCTTCTATGCTCTGTAAACCTGTACCGTGAACTTGGCAGATCGTGGCGGCAATACTATGCGACACCGGCATAGCCCTATTGGCCTACATGGACGGAATCACCGGCAGCTCCACGCTCGGCGGGGTCGTTCTGGCCGCCTGCGCCGCCGCGGGCTTCGCTATTTTCAAGGTAACATTATTTAGCCGACTGACTGAAATATTACATAAATACAAAAATACAAAATACAAATTCATTATTATCCATAAAAGAAACAAATATTTTACATAGAAGTACATTAGATCAGTGGTGTAAGTGCGCCAGTTGGGGTAAGTGCCATATTATGTCGATAACCATAAATATTACTCAACTAATGATATCATCCATCCAAACATGTGATGAGAGGAGGCCTGTGCACAGCAGTGGGCCCTAAATAGGCTGTTGTGGTGATGGTAGTGGATATCATCCATACATGCAACACGACCACCACAAGCGCCTAATTACATCCCACTGTTGGGCACAAGTCTCCTCTCATCACGTGATGAAAGGAGGACGTCAATAGGCTGTTGTGGAGTGGCATAGGACCTTGATGAAGCTTCTTCTTTTGGTGTCTCTTCATTTACTGAAGGTTGGCAGTCAGCTTTTTGATAAAGCTTGGGAGGCCTATATTATATCCAGCAGGATACGGTTTTCGGCTGACATATATATCATCATCATCATCATCATTTCAGCCGAAAGACGTCCACTGCTGGACATAGGCCTCCCCCAAGGCTCGCCACTCAGACCGGTCCTGTGCTACTTGCTTCCACCGGTTTCCCGCGACCTTCACGAGGTCGTCGCTCCATCTTGTTGGAGGCCTACCGACAGCTCGTCTCCCGGTTCGCGGGCGCCACTCGAGAACTTTCCGGCCCCATCGGCCATCAGTCCTGCGACATATATATGTTGATGAGTTTTTCCTACAGGTTATGTATTTCCTTAATGACTAACTTTTAATTCAGTATGCGACATGTGTAAAAAGTAAAAAAAAAAACATTATTTTTGAAAGGCCAGAAGGCAGTAAAAAAAGTTTAAATGAAAAAAGAAAACACGTCATCAAGTATCTACAGTCAGCAGCGGAAGTAGATAAGCTGTCCAGGTGTTCAAAATGACCTACACACGCCCTTAACGTCTTAAGAATAAGGTCGTGTGTAGGCCATTTTGAACACCTGGACAGCTTATCTACTTCTGCTGCTGACTGTACTATTTCGATAAATCATACAACCAAATTACAATTTCTCTAAGGCCCACTTGCAACAAGCTAATCTCGAACCCTAAAATGTATGATTGTATTTATGTATTTATATATCTGTATTCTGTGTATATATCGATTTATTATAATACCTATGTAGATATGTGGTTTTTTGTTGTTGTTGTAAGTAATAGCTACTTATTGGCTTTCGTCGCACCGCTACAACAATTTCTGTTTTGCCCAAAGGTATAACTGGTAGAGAATGCCTTATGGCATTAAGTTCGCATTTTGTATTAGTTTTTCCTAATGTGCAATAAAGTTTAAATAAATAAAATCATTCTCTCCCTTGTGCACAAAATGTTTTATTGGTTTCCATCGGAAATATGGCACCCGGCTCGTGACCTTTCGTCGACGAACGCAGTGTCGTGCCGCACGCCACGTTCTAATTGATAATCTCGCCGCCGAGACCGTCTATTAATCTAATTCAATCTTAGACCCCCCCCCGCGTGGTGCCGGGTCAGAATTGCACCACCCCATCTCCTCCCGTGGGTTTCGTAAGAGGCGAATAAGGGATAAACCGGAGGATGGGCAGCAGCGTCCTCCGCGCACTACGCAAATCTTACTGCGGTCGCCAACCCGCCTGCCAAGCGTGGCGACTATGGCAATCCCCCCCAAGGGATAAAATTGGTAACATGAGGCCACAAAATAAACCCAGACCCCCAGTCCCCGGCGGCCCCGCTATTCCTGGCTCCGGTAGCGGCCATGGTTACGGCGGGGCAGGGGGTGCTAAAGTTAATCTCCGGAAGAGACCCGGCTACCAAAACCGAAGACCCTTGGCCCTGGCAACATACAACTGCCGTACGCTGCGGACTGACGAAAAGGTACTGGAACTGGAGGAAGAATTGAGCAGGTTACGTTGGGGAATCATAGGGTTATCAGAAGTCCGGAGAGAGGGGGAGGACATGATAACCCTGAAGTCCGGTAACCTGCTCTATTTCCGGGAGGGCGACCAACAGTCCCAGGGAGGTGTCGGGTTTATCGTCCACAAGTCCCTCGCAAACAATGTGATGAAGATCGAGAGTGTGTCGACCAGGGTAGCGTGCCTTGTACTCAGAATAACCCAACGATATTCGTTGAAGGTTATACAGGTTTACGCTCCGACCTCGACGCACTCCGACGATGAGGTGGAGGCTATGTATGAGGACATTTCTAGAGCCATGCATAGCTCCAAAACTCACTTCACAGTTGTTATGGGGGACTTCAACGCGAAATTGGGCAAACGAGACGGTGAAGAGCTGAGAGTGGGGCAATTTGGAGTAGGGCGTAGGAATCACCGGGGCCATCTACTGGCTGGTTTCATGGAGAAGGAGGGACTCTATATGATGAACTCCTTCTTCAGGAAACGAGAGCACAGAAAGTGGACCTGGATGAGCCCTGATGGTGTAACGAGGAATGAGATAGACTTTATCATGTCGACGAGGAAGCAGATATTCGATGATGTCTCAGTGATCAATTCGGTTAAGTCCGGGAGCGATCACCGTATGGTACGAGGCACATTGAATATCCAAGTGAAGCTTGAGAGATCTCGACTGATAAAGTCTACGCTCCGCCCGGCACCGACCCAGCTCCAAAACCCCGAGAGCTTTCAGCTCGAACTCCAAAACCGTTTTGCTTGCCTAGAAAGCGACGTGGACGATTACAACGACGGGTTTGTGGAAGCTGTCCATACGGTTGGGTCCAAGTTCTTCAAGACCCGCCGTACAAGAACCAAGAAAATCTCAGACTCAACCCTAAAGCTCATGGAGGTGAGGCGTGAGATGATTCTGCAGTCTTCAGGTGACGCTAGTCATTATCGGCAGCTCAATAGGCAGATCTCGAAGTCTCTGAAGCGTGATATACGCCGATTCAATACCAACAGTATTGAAAAGGCTATTGAGCGTAACAGAGGCTCGAAGGTGTTTGCCAAAGATCTGTCTATTGGCCAAAGCCAATTGACAAAGCTGAAGACCGAAGACGGCAGGATCGTCTCATCCAACCCGGAGCTGTTGGGAGAAGTCGAGAAGTTCTATGGGCAGTTATACACGACAATCCGAACACCCGTCGCTGATTCAGCTAAAGACCCTAGAGCTAGATTAACCCGACACTATACCGAAGATATCCCGGACGTCAGCCTGTACGAGATTAGTATGGCTCTCAAACAGCTTAAGAACGGCAAAGCCCCCGGTGATGACGGAATTACAGCTGAACTCCTGAAGGCGGGTGGTAAACCAGTCCTTAAGGCCCTTCAGACGCTGTTTAATTCCGTCATCCATGAAGGGAGAACGCCGCGAGCATGGAACAGAAGTGTGGTGGTGCTCTTCTTCAAAAAAGGTGATAACACCTTGCTGAAGAATTATAGACCCATCTCACTTCTGAGTCATGTCTACAAGCTGTTTTCGAGAGTCATTACAAACCGTCTCGCGCGCAGGTTTGACGAATTCCAGCCTCCCGAACAAGCCGGTTTCCGAAAGGGCTATAGTACCGTAGACCACATACATGCGTTGCGGCAGGTTATACAGAAGACCGAAGAGTATACCTCCCCCTTTGCCTTGCATTTGTGGACTACGAGAAAGCCTTCGATTCGATCGAGACTTGGGCTGTGCTGCAGTCTCTCCAGAGGTGCCAAGCTGACTACCGGTACATCGAAGTGTTGAAGTGTTTGTACGAAAATGCCACCATGTCCGTCCGACTACAGGACCAGACCACGATGCCCATCCCACTGCAGCGGGGAGTCAGACAAGGAGACGTAATCTCTCCGAAGCTGTTCACCGCTGCATTGGAGGATGCCTTCAAGGTGCTGGACTGGAAAGGACGAGGCATCAATGTAAATGGCGAGTACATCACTCACCTTCGATTTGCCGACGATATAGTAGTTATGGCTGAGACCATGGAAGACCTCAGTGCTATGCTCGTTGACCTCAGCAGAGTTTCCGATCGAGTTGGTCTGAAAATGAACATGGACAAGACGAAGATCATGTCTAATGTCCATATTGTGCCAACTCCAGTAATAATCGGAGACTCTGCGCTCGAAGTTGTTGACCATTATGTATACCTGGGACAAACAGTCCAGTTAGGTAGGTCCAACTTCGAGAAAGAGATCAATCGTCGAATCCGACTCGGCTGGGCAGCGTTCGGGAAGCTTCGCAGTGTCTTTTCGTCCAAATTACCGCAGTGTCTTAAGTCGAAAGTCTTCGACCAGTGTGTGTTGCCAGTGATGACTTATGGTTCCGAGACGTGGGCGCTTACGATGGGCCTCATAAGAAGGCTCAAGGTCACCCAGAGGGCAATGGAGAGGGCTATGCTCGGGGTTTCTCTGCGTGATAGAATCAGAAATGAGGATATCCGCAGTAGAACTAGGGTCACCGACATAGCCCGAAGAATTGCGAACCTTAAGTGGCAGTGGGCGGGGCACATTGCTCGCAGGACTGATGGCCGATGGGGCAAGAAAGTCCTGGAGTGGCGTCCGCGAACCGGTAGACGAGCTGTCGGTAGGCCTCCAACAAGATGGAGTGACGACCTTGTAAAGGTCGCGGGAACGCGGTGGATGCGAGTGGCACAGGACCGGTCTGAGTGGCGCGCCTTGGGGGAGGCCTATGTCCAGCAGTGGACGTCTATCGGCTGAAATGATGATGATGATGATGATGATGATGAATCTTAGACCTATAGTATAGTTCAGCCTCGACTGTACGCAAGGAAAATATAGAGCACAAAGCGTGATTTTCATGTAATACTCTCAATACTCTCATAATGTACTTGCCTTTCAACTTTCATTTTGTTAAATATTTATAATCGCAACAAAATTAATGACGACTAATATTTGAATTGCATATCCCAATAGTGGAGTTACCATGTAATTAAAAGTACTAGAAGTGACCTAATTTAGAAATAAGGTATGTTACTTCACACTATTTGTGATTTTAGATTTTTACCAATGAATGATACAGTGTAAGAATGAACTAAGTACCTATGTGATCATTTTAGCCGGAAGACGTCCAATGCGCCCCCTGAGTCTCGTCACTCAGACCGGTTCTATGCTACTTGATTCCACCGGTTTCCCGCGATCTTCACGAGGTCGTCGTTCCATCTTGTTGAAGGCCTAACGATAGCTCGTCTCATGGTTCGCGGACACCACTCGAGAACTTTCCGGCTCCATCAGTCATCAGTCCTGCGAGCAATGTGCCCCGCCCACTGCCACTTAAGGCTCGCAAATTTTCGGCGGCCCAAGTTCTTCTGCGTAAATCTATCGTAAGCGCCCACGTTTCGGAACCATAAGTCATCACTTAACACACACTGGTGAAGACTTTTGACTTAAGAAACTGCAGTTTAGGTACCTTCTTAAAAAAAATCATTAGCTTTAAATATATTACTAAGTCAAACATTTTAAGCGAGAGACCTCATCATGTTCTTATTGACATGAATTAATGAACTCTTTTATACATGATGTATTTAATTATTTATTGACATTTTGAGACTGTCGACATCTATGGAATTTATATTGATGTTTCTGCTCATATCTAGTGTACAAATTACTCCGCAGGTGCTGTTCCGCAAAGTGATGGGCGAAGTGAACACCGGACAGCGAGCCTTATTCTTCTCAATCCTGGGCATCGTGAGCGCCGCCCTGCTGTGGCCGGTGTGCCTGGCGCTGTACCTGACCGGCTCCGAGCTGCTGCCGCCGCCCCCGCACCGCATGCCGTGGGCGCGCCTGCTGGTCGCCAGCCTGGCGTTGTTGAGTGAGTCGCTGCCCGCCTGTGTGCCGGCGCTGTACCTGACCGGCTCCGAGCTGCTGCCGCCGCCCCCGCACCGCATGCCGTGGGCGCGCCTGCTGGTCGCCAGCCTGGCGTTGTTGAGTGAGTCGCTGCCCGCCTGTGTGCCGGCGCTGTACCTGACCGGCTCCGAGCTGCTGCCGCCGCCCCCGCACCGCATGCCGTGGGCGCGCCTGCTGGTCGCCAGCCTGGCGTTGTTGAGTGAGTCGCTCCCCGCCTGTGTGCCGGCGCTGTACCTGACCGGCTCCGAGCTGCTGCCGCCGCCCCCGCACCGCATGCCGTGGGCGCGCCTGCTGGTCGCCAGCCTGGCGTTGTTGAGTGAGTCGCTGCCCGCCTGTGTGCCGGCGCTGTACCTGACCGGCTCCGAGCTGCTGCCGCCGCCCCCGCACCGCATGCCGTGGGCGCGCCTGCTGGTCGCCAGCCTGGCGTTGTTGAGTGAGTCGCTCCCCGCCTGTGTGCCGGCGCTGTACCTGACCGGCTCCGAGCTGCTGCCGCCGCCCCCGCACCGCATGCCGTGGGCGCGCCTGCTGGTCGCCAGCCTGGCGTTGTTGAGTGAGTCGCTCCCCGCCTGTGTGCCGGCGCTGTACCTGACCGGCTCCGAGCTGCTGCCGCCGCCCCCGCACCGCATGCCGTGGGCGCGCCTGCTGGTCGCCAGCCTGGCGTTGTTGAGTGAGTCGCTGCCCGCCTGTGTGCCGGCGCTGTACCTGACCGGCTCCGAGCTGCTGCCGCCGCCCCCGCACCGCATGCCGTGGGCGCGCCTGCTGGTCGCCAGCCTGGCGTTGTTGAGTGAGTCGCTGCCCGCCTGTGTGCCGGCGCTGTACCTGACCGGCTCCGAGCTGCTGCCGCCGCCCCCGCACCGCATGCCGTGGGCGCGCCTGCTGGTCGCCAGCCTGGCGTTGTTGAGTGAGTCGCTCCCCGCCTGTGTGCCGGCGCTGTACCTGACTAACTACTACTCAAAGTTATAGAACTGATCCAGCTAAACCCAGCATAGAGTGCAGCCTCATTCTCAGATGCCTACAGCACAGGACGCTGTCAAACGGCAAGGCGCGGATAGGTTTCTACGGTGTCGCGCCTGCAATAGACATGACTTTTTTTCCCTTAGTCTATCAGGAAGATTATTGAAAAGTATTGGACACGTATTTTTTCTTTTTTCACGTAATCAAACTTATACGGAGATATATTGAGTTGAAATGTCGCGTGACGTCACGGTTAGGAACGATTTATACCTAACGGTGACGTAGTTAGCCCCCACTCTCCAACTTTAATGCGTTTTAACTTACAAAAAATACGTGTCTAATATTTTTTTATTACCTGACTGACGGACTAATTAGAATTTCGATTTCTTCACCCTGTCGTCATCCCTATTGTCACCTCTCGGGGATATATGGTTGGGCGTCATACGTCGACCGTCATAGAATAGGCTGTAATATAATGTAAGGAACCCCATATGAATGCATAGTTTATCCGTACCATCATCTGATGTCCTGTCCCGTTAAAACTCAAGCTAACGTGACTCGTGCAAACCTAAACTGACAGGTTAAAACTGAGTTACAATAAATGATAATTTTCCTTTTCAGTTTTCCACCTAGTGTTCCAGTTTGGCAACATCGTGACGTACAACATCTTCGTCTCGCTCGCCCTCATCACAGCCGTCCCTGTCTCAGCAGGCAAGTACAATGACAATGCGGCGCGGGAGGTGCAGTGTTGCCAATTTAGCAGATTTCATACCACACCAACTAGTGAAGCTTGGTGAACTTCGTATCACCACGGATTCCCATACGAAGTGATTTTTTTATCAGCTCATCCTTTAGATTTTTCCGTTTTTTTTTTCATTTTAATCCTTCCCTGCATCACAGGGAATAAAACAAAAAAGATTCTGTCAAATCGGTCCAGCCATCCTCGAGCCTTAGCCAGACTAACACACGAGGATTTTTAGAAAAAATATCCGCTAAATTGGCAACACTGAGGTGTCCGAAACTTCAAATACCACAGATACATTGACACTATTGTATGTAATGACAGCTTTGATTTTACATTGAGAACCAAAACAGTGTGGTCGCAAATATGGATTATTTGGCGATGAACGTGAACGCTTTGAAACAAAAAACAACCGAACAAAACGGAACTGCACAACATTGCGGTATATCTATTAAACACGCTATCACCGGGACTTAATCGCGTAAAAACTATTTTTCTCAAAAATGGCCGGGAAACTCGTCATTGTCTGCTTTCTATCAGACCGCAAAGTGCGTCATTGACGATCAGTCAACAATTAAAAAAAAAAAACTCAACTGCATGCCCCGGAAATTTGTATGAATTTACTTCCGCGGCGGCATGTATAAGCGCAGGGAATGTTGTATGAAATTTCATTATCGTACAGGTACTTTTTTTTTAAACTGATAAATACGCGAAGGAATTCCCAAACAGCCAAGTCTGCATGTTCTGTATCTGTCAATTGACGCGAAACCAAACGTTTTTATCTGTGTCTGAAACAGCGCAATGTATTTCAGAACGGAATTTAAAAAAAGAACGATCCATAAAGAGCGGGAGTTCTTGTCATCTATCAGATTTATTTAGCTAAATTTCATGAAAATAGTTTACTAGTTTGGTTTAAAAATTAATAAAAGGTCTTAATTTTTATAAAAAACGAGAAATCTACATGCGAGTTTTTAACTTGCCGTGTTAGTGTGTCTGTTAAAGTCAAATATCGGTGAATACGAAATAAGACTGGCGTTCCATTGGATTTGTTGTAAGTACTTGACTACCTTTGCGTGCGTGTCAATGCTGTATTATGAATACCTAATCTCAAAGTTTTTTTTTCATTTTTGAGAAAAGCACTATATAAGCCTCGGCACGTGAAAGGCTTTGCAGGCTTCGTACATATTAAAGGGCCTCGGCGAAGCCTCGGCCCTTTAAACCAGTACTCAGCCTGCAAAGACCTACTTTCCCGGCCACGGCAATAATGTCCTATAATGAGATTTAAGATTTAAAACTTTGTTTCGACGCTGATCTTATAAAGTCGCCTTTGACAGCTATACCTTTGGACCTTAGTCAACAGTGGCGCCAACTGGTGAGCAAAGAAACGATACTCCCCATTGTCAACAACTTAAAGCGCAGAGACTACGCTTATTACGGGAGGTGGCACCACATGGAGGTTCGACATGATTTTCGTCTTGTCTATGTATAATGATGCATTTATGTCTGCACCTATAATATTAATTCCTCGACTCCTCATCAGGCCTGGACGTGGTGCTATACGGGGTTGAGTTCGAGGGCATGAAGCTGGCTGGCATCGTGCTCATCGCGGTCGGATTCTCGCTCGTCATGTTTCCCGACAACTGGCCCAACTACATCATGCGTCTGCTCAGGTAATAGTAACATTAATACTCAATAATCTATACTAATAATAAGTCTGTAGAAAAAGGCGCGTCTGAAACTTGAAAATTAAAAGAAACTATCAAGTCGAGGGGACTATATAAACGATACTGAACACAAAAGCCGTGGTGGCCTAGTGGCTCGACCTACCGCCTCTCATGCAGAGGGTCGGGGGTTTGATTCCGGCTCGCACCTCTAAGTTTACTTATGTGCGAAATTCAATTTGAATTTACCACTGAGCTTTTCGGTGAAGGAAAACATCGTGAAGAAACCTGCACGCATCTGCGAAGTAATTCAAAGATGTGTGTGAAGTCCCCAATCCGCACTGGGCCCGCGTGGGGAGTATTGCCCAAACCCTCTCGTGATGAGAGGCCTGTGCCCAGCAGTGGGACGCAAATAGGCTGTAGACTAGGTAATATACTAAGAATAAGTCTTTAGAAGTCGCATCTGAAACTTGAAAATTAAAATAATCTATCAAAGTCGAGGGGACTATATAAACGATACTGAACATAAAATAACGAATTTTAGAAATAAAATATGTATGTATGTCCGTATTTAACTAGAGAACTGCTGGACGGATTGCAACAAAATTTGGTATGGGGGTAGTTTAAAACACTGGTCAACATATAGGCTACATTTTATCCCGGAAAAATTCATAGTTCCCGCGGGAATGCTATAAACGAATGCGATCGCAGGCAGAAGCTAGTATTACCTATAGCATTAACTTTTTACAGTTTTCACACACATCACATTCAGAATTGAAGCTGGGAATAGGATTCAGATATTAAAAAAAATATATTCCGACGAAATGAGAACCCTTCGTGAGTCTTCCTTTTTATGAAGACTAAGAGGGTGCGCCCACGGGTGACTTGTCGCCGTGACAAAAAAGTTTCTGTCACCTCAAAAGTCACCCGTGGGCGCATCTCCATACATCTCCTTGGACCTGACCAAGTCACGAAACTGTCACGGACGACAAAAGTATCCCGTGGGCGCACTCTCTTAGTTTAGTTGGACAGTTTTTTTTTGTATTGTTTCTTAATTTATTTTTGCAATTTGTATTTTGTGTGTCGTAAATGTTTGTGTCTTCAATGTGCGTAGTTCTAGTTCCGACTGTATGTGTCCGGCCTAAAGTCCTAAAGCGAGTTGTTCTAAAGCCGGATTTACATTATGGCACTAGTGGCACGCCAGTAGACGTACATTGCTGGTTTCGAGACAACTAATATTCGTATTCACTGTGTGCAAAGTCAGTGGTGCGGGGTACGAAAACGATCGCAGCATGTTACATGGCCAAATATGAAATTTCTGACGGACACCAATGAAGTCAATTGCCACTGTTGCGTATTTATTTGCATTGCATTAAGTCCATCTGGGGCGAGTAATGTCATACGATACTTCTTTTGTCTTTCTCTCGTTATGAGGTTAGATAAAGAGACATACAAGCCTTTAAGTCACAAAATTTCGTCACAGAGTTAGTTCCACTTTAGATGATTCATAGTCCGTCGACCAAAGAGTATAGTTGCATATTGCGCCGCCGACTTCGCATCCGCTAGTTGGTGCTGTCGTCGTGCACACTGCCAATACTAAGTGAATAAGCAATGTACGTCTACTGCCGTGTCATAATGTGAAATCTGGCTTAACATTATGACCAAACCCAGATGGAGCCGGCGCCAGCGCGGCAACAACGGCTCTAACCGCAGCCGCGACGCCATGGACTTCCGCACCGGCTACATCCGCTCCCACCTGCGCTCGCCGTCCGGCCGCGTGCGGTGACCGCCCGACGGCCGCGCCGAGCCCTACTAATGTCCTGGCTCGCTCTAGGGTGCGTTCCGTATCGCGCTCAAAGTGCTCGCTCACGGCGCCAACTCTACTAGAGATCTTCTACTATCTAAAGTCCCGCACCTTCACATTTCAAAACGCTTCATTTTTTATTATTATTTAATAAGCACCACCAACACTCTCAACGCATAGTTGATGGCTGTCTCAGCTCGCACACATGTGTTGAGAGTGTTGGTGGTGCTTTTTAAATACATTGATGCGTTTTGCAATGTGAAGGCGCGGGACTAGTAGAAGATCTCTAACTGTCAAACTTTCTCTTAATTAGGGAATCATGTCCTGTCAAATGTCACCTTGACGTTTCCGCCAACAGTGCCCATGCCCCGCAGCGTGAGCACCGTGAGCGTCGATCGATGACGTCATCAATTTCGTGAGCGCTGTGAGCACGCTCAGTGTCCCGAAACGCGCTTAAAGCGCTGTGAGCGCGATACGGAACGCACCCCTACCTTTTATATGGGTGTACCCAGCTTCTCACCCAGAAGGGACCGATGAGTTTTTTTCGGGGCGTTTTGTATGGGAAGACCAAGATGCAGGGAGGGGGGGTAGCTGCACCCCCCCTCGGTACGCTCATGAACCTTTACCAAATACTGTCAAACTTGACAACCACCGCGAGCAAGCAAATTTTCTCAAAAATGTCCGGCGAACTCGTCATTGTTTGCTCTCTATCAGGCCGCGAAGTAGATCAGTGCAGAACAGTCGAAAAAAAAAACTCAAGCCTGCGATGTTGTATGGCATTACTTACAGGCGCGATTTCGCGCCAGCAATGTTGCATGGAGTTTCATTGCAGGCGCGGTTAATAATCTAATTGCTCGGCCCTTTGGCTTGCAAATACCTATCTTCCGGCCTCGACAATAAATGTTCTATTACTATTGACTTGCGACGAAGTGATAACGGGTTCCTTGCGGTGATGCCTTGACGAGTAAAGAATTTCCCGCTTGCAAGTCTTGCAAGGCTGCATAGTGCAGCTTGCAGCTATTTCTAAAAAAA
The DNA here is from genome assembly GCA_963971205.1 of Aethes cnicana. Classification (NCBI taxonomy): domain Eukaryota; kingdom Metazoa; phylum Arthropoda; class Insecta; order Lepidoptera; family Tortricidae; genus Aethes; species Aethes cnicana. Next base: position 2,817,206 of record OZ020283.1, read on the forward strand.
CTGACGTGTTGTTTAGCCAGTTAGTACATACAAGTTTCAAAAAAAAAAAAGTGCATAAGCTTAGTTGTATTCCTCTCTCCAACTTATTTTATTGTGCTCGATCGGAAAAAAAGTCAAAATAAATAAAACATCGGAACATGAAGTTCCCTGTTTCGAATTAGGAGAATAGTCAATGTGCTCACTTTATCCTTATAGACCTCAAAGAAACTGGCCAAAATTTACAAAATCGTTTTTACTGGTTCTACAAAAACGAAAAAAGAAAAAAAAAGACATTTCTCTCTTCATCGCTCGAATAATTAAAACATTTATTATTATTATAAGCCCGTTCTGTCCCACTGCTGGGCAAAGCAAAATTAAAAACATCCGATTTAAAAAATAACTCTACTCGTATACTATATGGTTGCTTTCTATATAACTAGTGCTTTTATTATTTCATAGATTAAACTACCATCCGTCCTTTCGACTTAAAATAATCTATATTAGTATTCCACACCATGCGTAAAAATAATCATCTCTGTATAATATTGACTCACTGTCAAAATTCAAGTTTGGTGACATCACTAGTGCACCGTAAGACTTCAATTACTCATCCATATACTTAATAATATCTATAACATAATCTTGATGTTGTGATCACCAGTAGCGGTTAGAGTAGGTTTCGGACAATTTAAATATACGAAAAAGTAATTCGTACATTCAAACGTTCCGAAGGATTGCTTCCCAAATTTAGGAAAATATGAATATCGAATTTTAAAAATCTAGTCGGATATCTAGTCAGGGTATATTATTGTTATGGACGATTTAATTTTACACGTTAACGTATCCAAAGTTTATTTACTGTAGTATTTTATTTTAGTCTTGTCATATCATGAATTGACTTGTTTAAGAATAATTTTCACTTAAGTTAGAAATGATTGCAATTCCTTATACCGCCCCAAAATGTAGCTATAATCTAAGAATCACTGTATACTTTATGCTATGGCCATATATATATGTTAATCTCAAGTTAAGCTACCTACCTTATTCACGATAGAGTTGAGTACATTTTAATTTCTAATGTGTAACTTCCAAGTTACCTTCAAGTGTGACAGTAAAATTTACCATGTTTTCGTTTCTTGGTAAAATGTACATGTCCATAGTTTGAAGAAGTCACTCATAGCAGTCATAGCATGCGTTCCCTTCTAGGCTCTTTGCTCGTAGTTGATATAGCGCGCGTCCGTAGTGTAGTCTTTAGACATTTACCAACTGAATTGTTGACTTTGGCGTGTGTATTGGCACTCGCATAACGCTGCCGCGTGGCTGGATAACTGTTAGTCTATACGGCTCAAACACAGTCTAGGGTTACTGCTGATAATCGTCAGATTCCAACTTGCGCGTTAGAACTTTATGATACTAAACCGTAGTTGGTACCAACTCTATAATTTTGCTTATTGAACGTGATAGAAGTTAGGCCTGAACCCCACTGCGGCGCACGCTATTCACGCACACGCTAAACGTGGTGTAGCGTGGCCGTGTGGTGTTTAAGTGCCCACCTACATTTTGATACGGAGCGTTTGTGAACCGTCTCGACCGTACGCAGCGGTGGGGTTCCGGCTTTACAGATATCGTAGTCACCAGACCGCGGCAGCGATTGTGCGACAGATATTAAAATGAAAACTAAATTGTTTCTAAAATGTTATTCCTATTAAGTTATACTGTTATATTTGCGTTTCTATTAACTTCAACGTACATAGGTACGTTGTTAACAAAATCTTATACATAAGTCATAGGACTTATGTATAAGATTTTGTTGATTGCCCTAACACTACTAAATTGTTGTAAGAAAGTTACGAATATAGTTTTTAATTTATGACTTAAATATATTTTACTCAATAAGTTATCATGTTCACAATTAAAATTGATCCCTTTTCCTGCATTCCAATCTGTACTTGGTTTTATGTCATTTTTTCTTTCTTTGTCTCGGATGTCTGAAAAGGTTTGATACGTTTCGAGTCATTCTTTTCACGATCGAAAAATATTTGTTGCTAATCATAATTACAAGGATAGACCAAGTAGATGTTTGTGAGTTGTTTAGGGAACATCCATAATTTATGCGACGTGAACCCACCTCACCCCTCTTCGCGACATTTTCTCCTCGAAAGAAAATTCTGTTTCCAAATGAGTATACATAATACGTACACTCTGTAGAGTTCTAGACCTTCCCCCTTCTAAACGCGTCGCGTAATCTATGGACTTCCTTATCCGGTACGTTTACCTGTTTATACGCGTTATGTACCGTCAAGCTCAATGTCTCTGTTGTGACTGGTATTGTTATGTATATTTACCCATCTTTTTTAAGATTGTGTCATTTGTGTCTAATAGTTTAGATGTTCAATACATTGGTTGATTTTTTACTGATAATGCTTTGCAGAAATTGACTCTTAATGGAACTACTCTGAAATCAGTTCAGCATTATTAATAAATAAGTACAAGTTGAGGTTATATTATACAACAATAAAACGTTATTGAAAGATACAATTTGTAAATTAAGTACATTGATATTGAAAGAATTTAAAATGTTATACATTGGTTATTGTTTCAGACAGTCGTTGATGTTCGTTTGATTAAAATGTATAAAATTTAAAGACTGAATTAAAATGAAATTTACTAAAATCAATGTGCTGTCGTGGATGCTGAGAATGATCGGAATCGATGTTGGGGTAAAGACTGGAATTGCATTTTACGTTATAATAATATCAAATAATATCAGTAAATAGTAGTTTATGTAACTGCTACATAATAAAGGTCCTTAAAACACGAGTGGGGTTTTATGAAACGAGCCGCCAGGCGAGTTTCATATTAATATCGCACGAGTGTTTTAAGGCCTAATTATGTACAGTTGCATACACAACTTTATCTACACTCATTTTATAAATCCTCTAAGATGCTTTAAAATCTATCCACAATGGCGGCAATTCGAATACGTCAGTGTCTCACATTCGATTTTTAAAAAGCATAGACTAAATAGGGCCGACTTTTGAATTTGGAACTTTCGATCTGTCTGACTGAAGAATATAGGCGGGCATTGCTATTCGAAGATGTTCGAAATTTTAATGTTATTAGACAATCGAATTCGATGGTCTTATACAGCCATAAGACCATTTTTACAGATAAGAAATCTGTTCTAACAAAACAGTTTATCTTAAAGTCGGTCATAATTTGCGGTTTTTGAACGTTATAGGGTTATATAATGTATTACATTAGAGGGTTTATATTATGAGTGTAGATAAGTGTAAATATTACATACGCCCCAATGCTGAGCGTAGTGATGCGATGATGCTCTCACTACAACACTCAGGGCTGGTCAGGTCCAATGCAAATGCGGACTTAAACATTTAATTACTTCGCAGATGCGTGCAGTTTTCCTAGCGAAATATGAAAATCAAAAAATTCAATCATTTAATTAGCAAATTGGCCACATAGGGGCACTTTTACACATCAGAAAAAGAATTTACCAGTCATGTGTCATAAAAGAAATGACGCTCGTTCTTTCCCCAATCGATTCCGAGCCATAATGAGTGAGTCTTATGTTGTGAACAATAGGGTTCATTATATCGGTGTTAGTGTTAATACTAGGACACATTAGTTAGATGCAAGTTGACTTAGACGACACGAGATAACACCTTCGCCCCTGTGATTCATTTTGTTACATGTAGGATTTGTTAGCCATTAAATGAAAATTTGTCATAGAATTTGGTTGTTTTATTTAGTAAACATTGACTAACAGTCTTCGTAATGTATCACAAAATATTTGCTAATCAGAATGTCAAGTCTTTTACACAGTGTCAATGCACATTTTAATGTCATACTTCATTACGTTTACAGCTCAGCTGTTTTTCAAGTAAAACCCAATGATTTTCGCTACTTGATTAAGCGGTTCCGTTGGTAGCCACTCGATCCCACCTCCAAATGGTGCCGTCGTCACAACACGACAGAAGCACCTTTCCGTTACGAGATAACGTCACCTGGAAATAATAGTACATTACTACAGAGGCCGGGAAGGAGGAACTTGCAGGCCGAACGAAGTGAGGCCGGATAGTTACGAGGCCGACATATTCCGTTCCCCGCCGATGTATGTATAGTGGTTTTCTCAAACATGCAATGAAATAAATAAATAAAATAATATTTGATGTTTAAAATATTTTGTCTTTTTTACATAAATTGAACAGCGATACCTATGTAACAAATATAGTTCATGTTTTTTTAATAGCTGTATTGGCAGAATGTCAGCAAATCATAGAGTAAAATTGCTTGTAGCTTTTTTTAAATGGCGGAATGCCAAGAAATTAAAAAAAAGTGAGATGCCGGCCTTGACCTGCAACGTTTGTATGAAATTTCATTATAGACCAATTGTCTAGCCGCGTCTGAAACATGATACTTCCCAGACTAATAAGCAGAACATAATATAAATATTTCATTGCATGTTTGAGAAAAGGGATTTACTAGCAAGGTTAGGCCCACTTGCAACCAAGCTCCTCGGGAAAACATTTCAGTATCTCTATCTAAAGGATTCAATAAGAAAGTTGCAGATCTTTTTGTTCATTACTTTTAGACATCGTGTTTTAGTGGTAACTGGTGCGTGACGGCCAAGTGACGTCATCAGTGATGACGTGTGACTCATCACAGCTCTCGCGCTGTACGGATGAGTGCTATGCGAAGAAGGGTTAAATACGTGATTTTTGAAATGACGACTTAAGGAAAAAAAGAAAACATAAGTGTACTTTTAAAATTTTCAAACTTTCTAAACTACTTAGGTTATAAATTATACATGTGGGATGTGCGGTCGTTTGCCTATACCACTAGTATAAAAAAAATTATTTTTTGTCAAATTGAGATTTAAAATTGGATGGTGATGATGATAATGGTATTGATGATGAAGATGATGGCTATTACACACTTTAATCGAAATTATGTACGTAACTTCTTTCAGTAATGCCCTCTGCTTCACCTCAAGGTTGACTGGTAGAAAACGCTTGTAGCATCAAGTCCGCCTTCTATACACTGCATTTTTCGTTTGAGCAACAGAAAGTTTAAGAATGATCACCCGACCAGGCAGTCCTCTTTTAAAAAAATAAATAGGTGACCAATTCATTTACAAATAAATAACATTCTCCTTAACTTAAATATGAAGGAGATAATTCTTCAGATCATATTCAATTTTACCCACAATGTGTAAACATTAATTTATTAAAATAATTCTTCAGATCATATTCAATTTAATCCACAATGTGTAAACAATAATTTATTAAATGAATTATAAAATTGGTTGCTCAATGGCCGTTGTCCAAGATGGTTGTCGTTTGTTGAGCTTCCCCATTTTTACTTGCAGGCCTGTGGCCTTAACTTTGATATTGGCGATGTGTCCAAGGCAGAAGCCATTAATTTATATAGAATAGAATAAAATTGGATGGTGATGATGATATGATGAAATTGGATGGCAATGATGACGATGACGCCATTTACTCTGGGTTACCTGTCTGACGGCGGCGACGCAGCGCGGGTGCTGCAGCTGCGACGCGCGAGAGCCTCCGGCCACATTGCCCAGTTCCCACACCATCGTCTTGCCGCACTGGTTACCGAGTGCTATCACCTGCATACAGCATCAAACTAAAGCTCAAGACCAAGCTGGAAGACGCGCTGTATAGAAAAACAAAACTTAGAAGGCGCGCGGCGAAACACTTTAACTTTACACAGAATCTATTTTTGCTCAATCCGCGCGCCATCTATTTGTGAGTCGTGGTTTACGTAGATTACCAATTAAATGGTGAATGTCGCGGAAATTTTAAAGGATGCAGACTGCGCAAAATACGGAGCGGTCTGTGTGGGTGGACCCTTTGGACGCCAGGAACAACTAAGTTGCCATGCACTGCCGTGCCAACGCGCCAACAACACATAAAGGTGTCTAAGCTATGGCACAGAATATTTAATAGTATTACACACAGAATGACCATGGAATCACCCGCCTGAATCTAGCCGGCGCGCAACTCGCGCCCAACTCGCTCTTACCGTCATTTGTTTCATTAGGAGATGGAGAGTGAATCAATCAGTGTACAGACGTCCTCGCACGCAAAAATTGACACTTCATTCCAATTGTGTTCGAAATCGTGCTTTTTATAGACCGTGTCCGCCGTGTGGTGTATTCTGATCAGGAATAAAATGTGCAATGAATTGTTTTTGTTCTATATTGATTGATCGACAATTTTTATGTCATTGGCAGGCAAACGAGCGCACAGGCCACCTGATGTAAAGCGGCTACTGCGTCCCGTGGACACCGCAATAAAAAATCATAAGATCTCGAATGCGTTGCCTACCCAGAGACCCAAAAATAGAATGCCTCTTACCCTCTGGCTGTAGTCGACGGCGAAGCGAATGAACCAGATCTCGCACTCCTTGTAGTCGAACCGGTGGACCACTGTCACCGTGCTGTCTCCCGGACGGACCTCGGCGTCTTCAAGCCGGCCCGGCTTCCAGCAGATTATTGCGTTCTCGCACGACTATTCGTAAGAGAGAAATCAATTAATAATTGAGTGAATAACATGGAATTAAACATCCTTCTTTTTCACCCCCAATAGGGGTGAATACCAGGATAAAATTAACGTATGTTTTTTCTCGGGACTCAAACTATTACCATACCAAATATAATCTGAGTAGTCAATTGGAATTTACCACTTAGCTTTTCGGGGAAGGAAAACATCGTGAGGAAACCTGCACGCAACTGCGAAGTAATTCAAAGATGTGTGTGAAGTCTCCAATCCGCACTGGGCCCGCGTGGGGATTATAGCCCAAACCCTCTCGTGATGAGAAGAGGCTTGTTCCCAGCAGCGGGACGCAAAATAGGCTGTAGTGGTGGTGGTGGTGGTGGTGGTGGTTCAGTAGTTTAATTGTGAAGAGGTAAAAGACAGACCGACAGAGTCGCTTTCGTATTTCATTTTATTGCATAGGCAAAAAGGTTGAAATTCATGCCTTGACTGGACTTAGGCTTGTTGCACCGCGCGCCATTTTAATTGTGGCATGCTGTACCTACTAATTTTCCTATTACCTAGCATTGTTATATTACCATTACGCACCTTCGATAAGATCAGATCACCCATCCACCTCACGCAGTCCACATAATTCCTGTGTATATCCCTCGTGGAGAAATCAGGGAAGTGTTCTTTCAGCGAATTAAACGGGCGGAGAGCGCGATGAGGATTGAAACTATAACTCTGCTTTATCGCTTCATTCATGGAGGGCTTGTCTAGCCTCCACAGTTTTAGCGAATGGTCCATTCCGCAGGACATGATCCTCTCGCCCTTGAGGTCGAAATCGGCGCTTAGCACCTCGTCTCGGTGGCCCTCGACGCCGCCGAAGATGGCGATGCAAACGTCTGTCATGATGTTCCACAGCCGCAGAGCGTGGTCCTTGCTCGCTGATAAAAGGAGATTCGGGTCGCGCGGGTGGAATTTCACCTGGAGAAAAGAAAAAACTTGAACATTCTTATTGCTATTATTTTCATTAAGTTTTTTGTTGAAATGTCGCACAAGCAAAAAATTTGGAAAGATGAAAGGGTAAAGGCTACGATGCACCTACTCATATCCATTTCTGGTTGACCTTATGGTTGACTGGTAGAGAATGCCTTTAGGCATTAAGTCCACCAATTGTATACGTTTTGTATGTGCAGCGAGATTGTTTTACGGCCTTTTCACACACTTGAAGGTTGAAGGTTTTTTTATTTCGCTTTTGGTGTCTAGAACAACCTCTCCATTCGCTCTATCCTAGGACTGGCATGGAGTAATTTAGTTAGACCCTGGACAAGCCTCGTTGATGGCATGCCAGTGGCCGACGTAGTGCTTGATGCAGGAGTGCGTGACACGCGGAGGACACCAGTAGAGACAGGCCCGTCTCCTACGACCTTCAGAGTAGAATGTTCCATCACACAGCTGGCTGGGCCGACTCACCTCGTTAATGGCATGCCAGTGGCCGACGTAGTGCTTGATGCAGGAGTGCGTGACACGCGGAGGACACCAGTAGAGACAGGCCCGTCTCCTACGACCTTCAGAGTAGAATGTCCCATCACACAGCTGGCTGGGCCGACTCACCTCGTTGATGGCATGCCCGTGGCCGACGTAGTGCTTGATGCAGGAGTGCGTGACACGCGGAGGACACCAGTAGAGACAGGCCCGTCTCCTACGACCTTCAGAGTAGAATGTTCCATCACACAGCTGGCTGGGCCGACTCACCTCGTTGATGGCATGCCCGTGGCCGACGTAGCGCTTGATGCAGGAGTGCGTGACACGTGGAGGACACCAGTAGAGACAGGCCCGTCTCCTACGACCTTCAGAGTAGAATGTTCCATCACACAGCTGGCTGGGCCGACTCACCTCGTTGATGGCATGCCCGTGGCCGACGTAGTGCTTGATGCAGGAGTGCGTGACACGCGGAGGACACCAGTAGAGACAGGCCCGTCTCCTACGACCTTCAGAGTAGAATGTTCCATCACACAGCTGGCTGGGTCGACTCACCTCGTTGATGGCATGCCCGTGGCCGACGTAGTGCTTGATGCAGGAGTGCGTGGAGGGCTTGAACACGCGCACTACGCCGCGTGACCCCGCCACGGCCAGCAGGGGCAGCCCCGTCTCCTCCTCGTACGACCACGCGCATGTGTAGAACGTTTCGTCCACCTGAATGCGAGCCATTCACACCATAAGTAAACAATATACAGGTCGCCGCACGGAAATAAATAACGCCCTCCTTAACTTAAATATGGAGAAGATGATTCTTCAGATCATATTCAATATAATCCAGAATGTGTTAAAACAGTAACTGTTGACATTAATTTGTTATATCTTGGCAACAAACAGTCGCTACATGTGCGTGACTATATTTCTTACTAATACTTGTTACAAACTTGAAGGCATTTCTTAAGTATTGTAAGCCTATTTTTACCCGACTGCGCACCGCAAAGGAGGGTTATGTGTTTACCTGTCTATGTATGTATGTATGTATGTATGTATGTATGTATGTATGTATGTTTGTTCCTTTGTGGCACACTAGAGATCAAACGCGTGGGTCGATTTTAATGAATCATACGTCAATCGATTCGTCTGAATCGCGCGAGTGTCACTGAAGATATGAAATTAATCAAAATTCAAAATGGCGGCCACCAGACGCCATATTGTACAAAATAAAAAAATAAAAGTCAACCAACTATGGCATGTGAGGTATCGTTGAATAGGTATTTAAAAATCATCATTAGGTTTCTTTGACCATTTTTCAGACAAAAGAACCGTTTATGATTTATAACGATTCAAAGTTCCTTTACTAACCACGTAAAGTAGGTACCTACGAGTATATCCACCCAGTAGTAAATCCGTTCGAATTAGCAACACAGGAAATAATCTAGATCAACGAGTCTTCAAGCAGGTCACGACGACTATAAAATAATAATAATGTTTTTCATAAATCTCGAACTTCAATCAAGTACGTACGCATGTGCAATGTAGTGTACCAGTAGCGTCATCTATCCGTTGACTTGAAGACTTTTAGTTTCGTTATTACATTTAAAGTGTCAATAGTGTTATTTACCTACTTAATACAGTAAAATATAACCTAATTGATTAGTGTAATTACACTAGTCAGTAGGTACTCAGCGCTCGTAAATAAATAAAATAGCTACCTAATACTCTAATGTAGTACCAGTAGCGCCATCTATCGGTTGACTTGAAGAATTTAAATAGAGCCAGCGTTTTGAGCCGGGTTAAGGTCGGTTTTGGATGTCTCCGATCGATCGCTGCGGCTTGCGGCTGCGGCTGACGCGTGCCGGCGATGCGGCCGGTGTAGTATGGGAATTATGGAGACGTTTTCGTGGGTTGCGACTGACGCGTGCGTCCGACGGATGCGACAGACGCACGCGTCTGTCGCACTGATCCGATATGAGTTTCTATCATTTTTGTATAATTAGTAAATTAATAATTTTGCCCCACCTGATGGATAGTGAGTTTTGAAATGTGTTCCGTCGGCTCGCCTGTTGGAAAGCAGGTAAAGTATATGCATAAATAAAGTGCAATCTCAAGTTATAAATTTTAATATAGGTACTTAGGTATAATTATAATTCTTCTTACGTGTGTTTGTCACCCTGCTCCTCCTAAACGACTAGACTGATTTGGATGAAACTTTGTGTGCTTATTTGAATGGCTTCCTGGATTAATTTAAAACACAATTGGACCCGGTAGGTGGCGCTGCAATCGCAAATATTTTTCTGTTGGTGCTTTTCTCAGTGACTGATTATGATTTTACGTAATGGTAATGGTGCGTTTACACGCTTGGCAAGCTTCGGTAGCTTACAGGTACCGGACGCAAGTATACGTTAGAATTACTTCATCATACTTTCGCATTTATAATATTATAATAATAATAATATATAAAATAATAGTTCTGAAAATTTAAAAGGCAAAACTGATTGACTGATGTAACAACGCACAGGCCAAACCACCGGTTGTAGATATCAGAAAGTTAGCATGTAGGTTCCTTGGGGAGTGTAGGGGTGCACTAAGAGAGGATTGCTCGAAATTCCCACGGGAACGGAATTTTTACATTTTGATGTTCACGCGCGTACTAAGTCGCGGGAAACAGCTAGTATATAATATATAATATAGACTAGCCGTTGCCCGCGACTTCGTCTCGCGCAGATTTAGACTTTCCGTACTCGATGATAACTTCGTGCCCGATTTAGATTAAATTTTGTACGGAGATAGTTGGATTTCGGAAAAAAGACATAAGCTACTTTTTATCCCAGATAAACTCATATGCATTCACGTCTTTGATTTCAACCTGTAGATCTTGTACTGTAAACGCGCCTAATCTTGTATGTTTATTTATTTATACAAGCGATTTCAGAATCGCCTCTAACGTTTTGGATGAAATTTGGAATAGGTACCTGAGAAAACTCGGTGTCGAGCAAAGCTTGGTCGCTAGATATTGTGCTGGGGTGTTCCTGTACATAAGCTACAAGGAACTACCTGGGACCGAGCTGTGGTTGATTTAGGTACACGCATTTTTGCGAAGGGTCAGGCTTATGTAGCTTTGAGCCGGGTTAGGTCTCTAGAGGGATTAATAATCAGTAATTTAGATCATCGCAAGCTACTTAATAATCCCCACGATAGCAACTCTCTCCATGAAATGACAAGATTGCGGAATTTACGGTCTTATAATCCCTAACTAAAAATAGTAAAATAAAAAAAGTTAATTAAAAAAAACAAAAAACCCGACTGCGTAAAAAACTAAAAAGAAAAAAACAAGATTACTTAGTTCAATAGTAGCTAGGATTATGTTAAGTAATATTTACCGTCGCCATCAGATATATGGTAGCGAACAATGTGATCATAAATATCTGGACACGATCTTACTGTCAAGACGTTAGGCTACATGCTCAGATATTTCTGATCATTCTTGCTTGCTCATATTACGTCTAATGGCGATCGTACCTACTGAGAAAATACACCATGGAAATAATTTCATGTTCGACACTAACATAAATCAAATATTGATTGCTATTGAGGAATCTAAAGATGCCTACAGTCGGGACCCATTTAAAATCTAGGGTAAAATGTTACAAATAATGGGTCCCGATAGTAGGCATCTTTAGATTCCTCAATAGCAATCAATATTTGATTTATGTTAGTGTCGAACATGAAATTATTTCCATGGTGTATTTTCTCAGTAGGTACGATCGCCATTAGACGTAATATGAGCAAGCAAGAATGATCAGAAATATCTGAGCATGTAGTCTAACGTCTTGACAGTAAGATCGTGTCCAGATATTTATGATCACATTGTTCGCTACCATATATCTGATGGCGACGGTAAATATTACTTAACATAATCCTAGCTACTATTGAACTAAGTAATCTTGTTTTTTTCTTTTTAGTTTTTTACGCAGTCGGGTTTTTTGTTTTTTTTAATTAACTTTTTTTATTAGGATAATGAGGTATCTATTAGCATTGAAACAGGGTTTATCAGGTGAAAAGTAACTATAAATGGATTGTGTTGTGGACTTGTGGAGTGTGATAGAGTCAGTTAATTGTAGGTTTAAATTCATGCCCCATTATAGTACTAAATTCTATGAATTTATGTAGGTAGCTACAATGTTACATAAACTTGTGAACAACTAAGGTCAAGTATAAATAAAATATCATTTTAACTCTTTTCCCAAGGTTTCTAATATAAGTATAATCTTTATGGCATTGATTGTGGGTATTATGTCAATAATAAAAGAGTATAATGTAATATTTGTAAGTACTTCAATTTTCTTACTAAGAATGCTTTGCTTTAGTTGGAGAACATCTCGTGATCCCTAGAAGAATCTCAAATATGTCTCAGTTAAACCAAAATAAGTCTTTAATACCCTTAACACTGAGATCCTTTATGTATAATATGTGCTTATTTTTTTACTCACATCCGGATCAGCATAGCACTGCAGGAACTTGAACCCGCCAGCCTCCGGGCACTCATATATGGAGACTCGGTTGCTGCCGACCACTGCGAACACTTGGGGCTCGCCTTCCCCGAGGTGGTGGTTGAACTGACAGCCGAATAGTGGCTGGCCATGGTCTTCCTTTGCACTGCAACTGTGGTGATACATTAGTACAGTCATCCTGGTGTCTGTCTAGCAATCCATCTGACAAAGTTAAAATTAGGTGCATTTGATTTGCATCGCAGGTTCCAGGAACACCTTAATGGAATAGGCGTGTCTTTTTCTTAAAATAGATATGCCTGGTTTAGAAAGATTATTTTTGATCTCATATGTATAATATAAAAACATACATGGAGAACTATTTTCTTAAGAGATGTCTGTAAGTATTTAACATAACAACTCCAACAAAAAAAAATATCAGTACCAGCCAGTATCCAGGGTGACCGAGCTTAGCTCAGGTGAAAATAGGTAATAATTAGATTTCCCTTATATGAGTTTTAGGTAGATTAATGTGTGGACAGGTTGCCCCACCACACATCATCATTTTTAGCTATTCTAAACTGATTATTCTTGATTTGATATGATAGATTTCATTTCAAATGAACATTAAATGGCCAAATCAAATTTAAATATGTGTGCCCACAATAAGTTCTATGGGCACTCATTAGGACTAGGCCAGACCTTGTGATACAATACAATTCAAATACTGTTATTTTACACCAAACCACAAATAAATAAACATACATCACCTTCACACACAACAAAGATCACCTTCAAAACCCGTTGCAAGGCACACAGCAGCAGGCAATCAAAAACAAAAAATAAAAATGCTGGCCCCTTCTGGAGAAGATGTTGCCTGAATCGGGTGGAGTGAAGGAAAATTGGAGAGGCATATGCCCAACAGTGGGCGAGTAAACACTGAAGGAGAAGATAAAGATTCGTGTTCAGAGGCAGGTCGTAATAGACTATGGTAGTGCTCTGCTAAATACACACGCGATTGATTGTTTGATCAGAAACACCTACTTGAACTTATAAGGTGGCTTTATCGGTTTCACAGCGGTTTTCTTCTTCCCTCGTCGTCGTTTCTTGACCCGGGAATTAGTCGGCGTCTCGCTGCGAGATGTGTTGTCGGTGTTCGAAGTGCTTTCCACACTCGACGTATCGTCCTACATACACAAACAACGATCAACCACCTTTGTTTGGTTAGGTTACGTTACACCAAAATATATGGAACTTACGGCTTCATTCTCCGATAAATTCATGTCTATTGATTGATTATGTCACAATCTAATTATATTATTATACTACGCTTTCAAACTACGATTTTTAGCAGTTTTTAACGAAGAAATCCAATCAGCTGACGACCGACAACGGCGTCTGAAACGTCAGATGTCAAATTTTCGCGGGAGTTTTCGCTTGTTCGTGTAACATTCCGAATGATACTATTGTTTTGGTTTAATAAAAGAAATCATGAAATATCTAAAATAATTATATTTTTTCAATAAAAATAAATTTTTGTTCTTATAAAATGCTTTTTAAACATTGAATGGCTATTCAGTGTTAAAAAAAGGAAATTTTAAACTGGCAACAATAATAATTTGACCGCTAAAATTCATGTTTTTTTGGGTTTTTGTATACTTTGGTCTTGGGATATTTGCGTGCAATAATCTTTTGCTACGTGTCTGTTGTGGATTTTAAAGTGTTTATGTTCCTAAGATACTTACATCGAATACATAATTATTTTTGCATTACTTTCAAGTCAAGTTCAGTTCAGATTTTAAGCTTTAGAGGGAGGCAACATTTCTTGTTGGTAGGAATGTGATCAAAGATAGTAGAATCTCTAAAGCGGGCCACACAACACACGTTAAGTTATAAGCGATGGTTATGCCTGCACAGTTCATTTATGCAGGCAAAACATAACCGAAAAATATCAATTTGCATATTTCAAATATTGCTTGCGCAGGCAAGGAGTTTTGTCGTACGCACGTTCAGTTACCTATGCCTGCACAAGTGACCTGTGCAGGCTTAATCATCGGTTATAACCTAACGTGTGTGTCCGGAAAGGAATATCTATTAAAGCCCGGTTCCTATATTCTTAAAACGCCTCGTTTTGCCTAAAGACAGTTATAATGTTAAACTTTTATAAATAAATAAATAAAATAAATAAATAATTTTACGGATTTTCTATGGATAAAATGTCAAATTTTTACCAACCGTAGCCAAAACGAGGCGTTGAGTATGTGGATATGGAACCGGGCCTAAAAAATAAAATAAAACACTTAACGGCAGTTTCGTTTTAATTTGTCTAAATCACACCGATAATAACAAGTTTAAATCTACGTAAGTAAAATTAACTGACTAAAACTAAAATAATCACAGCCATATTATACTAGTATAGATACATAAAATAAATATTCAACAATACTACGAACAACACTGGATGCAATTTTTATGCACTATATGAGTAGGCACTAATAAAAGTACACTACTCCCTATTCTGCCTATTAAAAGTAAAGTTAAACTAATACTGGTCAAAAAGTTAAGAAAAAAATCAGCAGGTAGGTAACTTGATTTTTTTTTCGGTAACATTCTATGGATTTGTTCAGCATATAAAAATAAAATACGAGTACCTAATCATTGATTAAGTTAATGCTTTAGTACTACACAACTACTTATACATTCAGAAAACTAGGTAACTTCGGTAAAATAAAAAAAATCGTTCGCCTATTTCACCTGCACACGGTCACGGCACGGTCGCCGTGCCTGTGTAATGCAGTTCAATTCTTTGCATTTTTTTACACGATCTACTTAAACTCATATTTTAAGTTGCAAAAGTAACTTTGAAGACCAAATCAGCGGCATTGGAGATGACCTCATGATGTAGGTAGGTACGCAACTCAGAAATTCGTTTGTCTCGCTTGTGCGCATTAGTCCGAGCATATTTATTATTTTTATAGTAAGTCATCTCAACTGCCACACCAAGTTGTATGGTCCAGTTGCACCAAGTGGCATCAACCTAGGTTCAATTTCATACAACTAGTAGTTTTTATCTGGAACATCGCATATGAATGACGAAACTTAATACCACTGCAGAGAGCGCCGTCCGAATGCCAGATGCGTTAGCTTGGAAAATCTTAGTTCGAGTGTCACACGCTAGCCCTGGGGCTATATTCGAAGTCTTAAATAGGGATCTCTCTCGCTGTTCCCTATAGGATCACTCATACGCGTCAAGTTGAACTTTAAATCTGGCTGCTTAAAGTTTACGCCCCGCGTGAGCGATCCTATAGGTAACAGCGAGGTCCATTCTTCGAATATAGCCCCTGAGTGGTACAAGAATCGAAGACTTATGGAAAATTCTAGTAGCGGGACGGGGGGTCGCAGACACAGGCATGGCGTAATGCGAGCTTCAGCCACGGCAGGAAGCGGTTGACTCTCGTGTACACTCCGGGGTAGCCGGGCCGCGCGCAGCCACGGCCCCACGATACGATACCTGGGACCAAAAAAAACAAATCAGTTGAATTGAACCGCAAACAGACGATTTAATTAGTTCAGTATTTCTTGAGTATTATCTAATGATCAGCGGCTATACATATATTCGAAAGTCTCAAAATAGGGATCTCCCTGTTCCCTATAGGATCGCTCACGCAGGTAGATTTAAAGTTCAACTTGACGCGTGAGCAATCCTATACGGAACAGGGAGAGCCCTATTTAAGACATCGAATATAACCCCTGTAGCAGTCCATCTGACCGCCCTCCATTGTTAACAGTTGTGAAATCCATTAGTAAGTAATTAGCACGCTGCTGCTGACCAGCAGCGGCTCGCCGGAGTCGCCACGGCACGAGTCCCGCTCGGGCGCGTTGGCGCACAGCATGCGCGGCGTCACCTTGCGCCGTCATTGAATAGCACACTGCTGCTGACACGGCACGACTCACCGACGAGCGTGTTGTGCGGCCGCGGCACCAGCAGCGGCCCGCCGGAGTCGCCGCGGCACGAGTCCCGCTCCGGCGCGTTGGCGCACAGCATGCGCGGCGTCACCTTGCGCCGTCATTGAATAGCACACTGCTGCTGACACGGCACGACTCACCGACGAGCGTGTTGTGCGGCCGCGGCACCAGCAGCGGCCCGCCGGAGTCGCCGCGGCACGAGTCCCGCTCGGGCGCGTTGGCGCACAGCATGCGCGGCGTCACCTTGCGCCGTCATTGAATAGCACACTGCTGCTGACACGGCACGACTCACCGACGAGCGTGTTGTGCGGCCGCGGCACCAGCAGCGGCCCGCCGGAGTCGCCGCGGCACGAGTCCCGCTCGGGCGCGTTGGCGCACAGCATGCGCGGCGTCACCTTGCGCCGTCATTGAATAGCACACTGCTGCTGACACGGCACGACTCACCGACGAGCGTGTTGTGCGGCCGCGGCACCAGCAGCGGCCCGCCGGAGTCGCCGCGGCACGAGTCCCGCTCGGGCGCGTTGGCGCACAGCATGCGCGGCGTCACCTTGCGCCGCCAGTGAATAGCACACTGCTGCTGACACGGCACGACTCACCGACGAGCGTGTTGTGCGGCCGCGGCACCAGCAGCGGCCCGCCGGAGTCGCCGCGGCACGAGTCCCGCTCGGGCGCGTTGGCGCACAGCATGCGCGGCGTCACCTTGCGCCGTCATTGAATAGCACACTGCTGCTGACACGGCACGACTCACCGACGAGCGTGTTGTGCGGCCGCGGCACCAGCAGCGGCCCGCCGGAGTCGCCGCGGCACGAGTCCCGCTCGGGCGCGTTGGCGCACAGCATGCGCGGCGTCACCTTGCGCCGCCAGTGAATAGCACACTGCTGCTGACACGGCACGACTCACCGACGAGCGTGTTGTGCGGCCGCGGCACCAGCAGCGGCCCGCCGGAGTCGCCGCGGCACGAGTCCCGCTCGGGCGCGTTGGCGCACAGCATGCGCGGCGTCACCTTGCGCCGTCATTGAATAGCACACTGCTGCTGACACGGCACGACTCACCGACGAGCGTGTTGTGCGGCCGCGGCACCAGCAGCGGCCCGCCGGAGTCGCCGCGGCACGAGTCCCGCTCCGGCGCGTTGGCGCACAGCATGCGCGGCGTCACCTTGCACCGCCAGTGAATAGCACACTGCTGCTGACACGGCACGACTCACCGACGAGCGTGTTGTGCGGCCGCGGCACCAGCAGCGGCCCGCCGGAGTCGCCGCGGCACGAGTCCCGCTCGGGCGCGTTGGCGCACAGCATGCGCGGCGTCACCTTGCGCCGCCAGTGAATAGCACACTGCTGCTGACACGGCACGACTCACCGACGAGCGTGTTGTGCGGCCGCGGCACCAGCAGCGGCCCGCCGGAGTCGCCGCGGCACGAGTCCCGCTCGGGCGCGTTGGCGCACAGCATGCGCGGCGTCACCTTGCGCCGCCAGTGAATAGCACACTGCTGCTGACACGGCACGACTCACCGACGAGCGTGTTGTGCGGCCGCGGCACCAGCAGCGGCCCGCCGGAGTCGCCGCGGCACGAGTCCCGCTCGGGCGCGTTGGCGCACAGCATGCGCGGCGTCACCTTGCGCCGCCAGTGAATAGCACACTGCTGCTGACACGGCACGACTCACCGACGAGCGTGTTGTGCGGCCGCGGCACCAGCAGCGGCCCGCCGGAGTCGCCGCGGCACGAGTCCCGCTCGGGCGCGTTGGCGCACAGCATGCGCGGCGTCACCTTGCGCCGTCATTGAATAGCACACTGCTGCTGACACGGCACGACTCACCGACGAGCGTGTTGTGCGGCCGCGGCACCAGCAGCGGCCCGCCGGAGTCGCCGCGGCACGAGTCCCGCTCCGGCGCGTTGGCGCACAGCATGCGCGGCGTCACCTTGCGCCGCCCGTACCCGGCGCCCGCGCATTGCTCCTGCTCCCAGATCTTCACTGACACCTGTAAAGGAGGCACGTCAGTTGCTGGAACGATGGACACTTTAGTAATTCAGGGTGCCCCATACGAGTGATTTAGACCGAATCTTAACAAATATTAAAAATATTTTAAAAAACCAGGTAGGTATTTTTGCAACCTTCTCCAACCAATACCAGCATACTTGATTTGAATTTTTTGCATTTTTTCTTCTATAGGATCAGCAACGTTCATTGCAGTGGGTCATTCATTAGGAATCATCAAGATATCCGGTCTTTCTCTGAAGGTACGGAATTGAACCCAGAGTGCACAACTTCAAAATTATTCAAATCCATTAAAAATAACCGCCTGTTGAAGGGCGTCTGTTTGATTTTTCAGTAAGGTAGGTTACTGAATTAGCGCGGAAATTTGAATAAGTAGATACTTTTCAGGAGCTCTATCTTATGTGGAATGATGCAGTGACACTAATAATTGTCTACTTATACTATAATTAATAGATAGTGATTATCTTAATCCCTTACTTTCATAGGAATGTTAGACTCGGGACCCTTTTCTTCCGTGCTGCCCCACCCAGACACGATGGCATCGACGCCGTTGAGGAGCTCTCCGTCTTGTTCTACGAATTAAAAAGTCCATGTTCAATTTAGGAGCAAGAAATTAAGCCAAAATAAGTGCTTTGACATGTTTGACTACAATTTATTTAGCCATTTTTATGGTATGTATGTTTTTAACAAAACAGATAGGGAGCGAAATCGATATTTCGGATGGAATTTCGATTTTCGCTCCGTATCTGGTATATAAGTAGGTATACTTTGGTAGATACCTACAGAGAAGTTACATTTAATACTTACATTTAGAAAGCAAGCGAGCAATACACTAAGTACATTATGGAAGCAATAAACTATTGAGTATTGAGTACATTAAAATAAAGTAGTGGTGTTACCATGCAAACCCAGTTAGTTACAAATATGGACTCATAGGTATTTTTTAAATATAATTTTACTATAGTTAAGACTACTCGTACATCTACTTTATATGTATGTTGTATGTGTGCATGTATTTCTTACCTGGTAAGCAAGCTGGCCGGAACAAATGGTCAGGCAACGGCTCGGCCAGTCTGAGCACCGCGATGTCGTTGTCATAGGTGTATCCGTTGAAGTCCGGGTGTTGCACCACGTTCTGGACCGGGTGTCCTGGAGCGTCTGTTTCACTCACGTCGTACTCTCCCACTAGCACGTTCAGGCGAGACGCCTCGACTCTGGAATTGATGGAATTATTTGTCGGTTAAAAGAGCGAAACTTCTGCAAAGGGTAAGGGCTGGCCACACGTCCACAGCGCGGTGAAACGTAAAACAGCTATAGTGTGTGTAATTTTTGCGAGAGAGCAAATTACTCTTACAATAATTTAATAAATAACTAGCTTCTGCCAGTGATTTCGCCCACGTGGAATTCGGTTATTGCGTTCCCGCGGAAACTAAGCATTTTTTCGGGATGAAAAGTAGCCTACGTCCTTTCCTGTGACCCATGCCAAATATTGTATTCTCCATGCCAAATATCACCTCAATCGGTCCAGCGGTTGAAGCGTGAAGAGGTAACAGACAGACAGACATACAGAGTTTATAATATTAATATGGGTTTCCAAGAACCGCCCTTTATCCATCCACGATTGGATAGGGCGGGATCAGTTATCTCAATCACGAAACGGCGTTTGTGCTTCTGAATTTACTGACTCAATAGCAGTCACTTTTGACGTCCCGAATAACAGGTTTATCCGAGAAGCGATAGGGAGATTCCCTCTCCATGCGCTATAAAATCAGTTCGTGAACTCGAATAGACGCACCGCACAAGTTTAACATTCCGCCCGTGTATGGCCGAGGACCGAGGAATCGATTCGCGACGCGTATTGACAAAACCCGCTCTTGACCCCCTTCCTTGACACCTTGAAAACGAGTGCAAGGCATCTCTATGTCATTACTCTCTTTGTATGGATGCTGGTTAGGTTTTGTGAATAAGTGAATACATATTTATTACAAGCTCAGAGTTTTTTGTTTTAATATTAAAGTTGCTACTTTAACTTAAGTACCCAAGAATTTTCCAATCTAGTAATTACTTATTAGTAATTAATATCTAGTAATTAATTAAAATGGCTTTCCTGGTCCAGGAAAGCCATTAATAGAAGGGAATGGAAACAGCTGGGAGAGGCCTATGTGTCAGAAGACACGCTGAACACTAATCCGGACAATACGATGTGTTAGTTTTAAGTAAGGTTATAAATGTAATATAATACTGTTTTAGTTTCGGCAATAAAGGCTATTATGATTATGATTATGAATTAATTAAAATATGATTTTTCTTTTCTTGCACTTCTTCTTGAAATTAGATTTTTGACTCTACATGTCGCTCTTGTGCCTAACGAATATACTTATCAATGATAAAAATATGTTTTGGTTATTTTTAGTATTTTTCTTCTCTGGGATGAAGTAGGTAATTTGTGGAGCTATTTTTGTCGTTTCGTTGCTGTTTTGTTTTATTTTGCCTGCTCTGTGCCTAGTTGAATGCAAGGGCGGATCCAGCTTCCGACTCAGGGGGGGGGGGGGGGTCACGTTATACAAACCCCCCCCCATTTTCGCGTCAGGGGTTAAAAATACATAATAGCAGTAGACCTAGTCCTGCCGAGGGGGGGGGGGTCATGACCCCCCCTGGATCCGCCCTTAGTTGAATGACCGTGGTTATAAAATTAAATCTTAGGTAGCCATACAGTTTCAATACCTATAGATATTGACAAAATATCTCAACGATTTCTCTCACTTCTATCTAGCTAGGCTAAGTGTTCTGTGTAGGTACTGTAGAGTTGGTTAGTCCTCGCTATACGAACTCTTTTGGGCTGTAGTTTTGTAAAACGTTCTAGAACTACTAGACATTTTAAAATTAAAAAGAAAGCGGTTCTGGAATGTCTAGAGAGTAGTCTGAAGCTCGTTGTAGTAACGTGCACATGTACTTAGGCCCCACTGTAAAAAATATACGAAGTATTATTTCAACTCTATTTTTTTATAATTAACCTCACCCTAAAAGCGCTACCATCTGACGACCCCCAGTTTCTCGTCACAGTACCTCCGGACCCAGGATCCTAGGCTAGGCTCTTAGCATTTGACCACGCCCATCTCGAAGCCATCCATCATACTGATATTATTAAATGAGAAAGTAACTTGGATGAAATTTGGTATGGAGATATATTTGGAGCCCCGGGAAAGAACATACATTGAAAAAAAAAACACTTAATACATCAAAAAAAAAATAGTAATACCTAGCTCACTAAAATTTTCTAAATCCTGCGACAGCAAACTGTTATTGTAAAAATCTAAAGATGGTTTATAGGAATTAAAAAATAATAATACCAAAGTGATGTAAAACATAGCTTCCACTAGTAATAGCAGCGAAACTTTGGTAATAATGGCTAAAAATTTGTCATTACGCCGTTAACAAAACGAGTTTTGAATTTTAAGCAAAGTTTTTTTTTTCAGTGTAGTTGACTTTTTATCCCGGAAAAACGCATAGTGCGGGAAGCCTGTGCGGGGACCCGGTAACCGAATTCCATACGGGCGAAGTCGCGGGCAGAATCTACTTTTAAATATAGGTAAATATATAAATGTGAATTTTGACCGGCTGGGCCTTTTAATGCGGAAATCGGCGCCGTCCTCGACTACTACATAAGACAATCGTAAAGTGACACCAAGTGCATCTATTCACTATGGTGATAAATATGCAGTTACATGGATACCATGCAGATGCACTTAAGATGAGCCAACTTGCATAACAAGAAAGTGTGCCGCGTCGCGTCCGATGTAGGTCGCGCCCTGTAGGGCCCTCCATACAGCATTAATCAACACAGTATTGTCATGCTAATATGAAACAAGAGTTGCGTGTATTGACCATCATAGCGCGTTTCGATTTTCTTTGTTGGGTAATTGACAGTACTACGCACCTAAATAGTTGCAAATGTTCAATGTGTAAGAAGACACTACCTCTAGCTAGACTAGATGATGCACTTCCTAGGAAGTGCATCAAAATTATGTTTCAAAATTCAATCTCGAATTTAGGAGTAGGTACTCATTTAACCCTTCGTCTGCGTTTGATAAGGATTCGGACCAAAATTTTGACGTGTTTTTGCATTCTTCTTCGTGTTCTTTTTATTAGTAGTGCATCGATCCGTGGAGACGCGAATTCACGCTTTTCTTTTATAGCCACAGACGAAGGGTTAAGCAAGTAATGTTAATGCAAACTACACTGAACAGCAATGAAAACGGGTCGCTTTGTGTGGAAAATCTATATGATTTTCCACACAAACTTGTATAGCAAATAAGTGACCCGTATTAATCACTACTCACAATATATATGTCAGAGAAAGACAGTTCGAAAGAAATCAGGCTAGGCTACGGCAAGCAAAGATTGCCTCCTCCTCAATTCCTCATTAGTTTAGTTACCTACCTAACACAGGAACACCATCCATAGCCCTATAGGAACTTTCACTATCACAATAAGGCAACAATTTTTATTTTATTTAAAATACCACTTGTAGAATGGTGTAGGTAATAATTGAAATCCTGCAGAAAGTAGGTGGGGTCCGTAAAATGTAAATTTCAATCGTTAAAATCTCATTTTAACGTGTGAAATGTAAATAAAACGTTATCGAATTGGACGGAGCCTCGTTTTGTGATCGGACATGTCATATTAATAAACCGATTATTTAATTATATTACATTGTGGATTTTCTGCTTTAAAGTAAATTCCGCCGTCGATAACAGATACGAAAGGTGAAATTGCGTAGAATGTGAGGGTGATGGATAAATGACGCTAATCTATCTATTACTAGCTTCTGCCCGCGACTTCGCCCGCGTGGAATTCGGTTATCGCGTTCCCGCGGGAACTATACGTTTTTCCAGGATAAAAAGTAGCCTATGTGTTATTCTGATCTATAAGCTACATTACTGTAAAGTTTCATTAAAATCCGTTTAGTAGTTTTTGCGTGAAAGAGGAACAAACATCCATCCATACATCCATCCAAACAAACTTTCGCCTTTATAATATAATATATAAATATATATAAATAATATAAATATATAATATATAATATATATATATAATATATATATAATATATAGTAAGGAAGTAAGGATAAGTAAGGATTCACAATCAGCCGTAGAAAAATGACCCGTCAAAACTGGTGCCCGAATAACTCGGGCACCCGTTTGGCTCTCAGTAAATTTGACACTTAAGTCTTGTAGTGTTAGGTTAGTTAGTTAGTTAGGTACTCTTTTGTATAAAATATTTATCTTGACACATATTATAAAGAGGCGTTATTAGCATATCGGAACGTATTTTCTAATGTCAGTTTGCTCCATATATATATTGACATATTCTGTTAGGCACTGTTCGTCAATGACTTGATTGCTATAAGAATACGGGCTCTATTCGAAGTCTTAAATAGCGACACGGAGATTCCCTATCGCTGCGCTAACTTGGGATCTTGGTCTTCCCATACAAAATGCTCCGAAAAAAATCATCAGCCCCCCCCCCCCCCTGGAATACGTGCCCCTGCCCCTGGGTGAGAACCTCGCTACGCCAATGCCTACAACCAAGCTTTAAAATCAAATATCTGTATACTTTATGAGTCATCTAATAATGCAGGAACCAAACCATTGGCAACCAGTGATTTTAAAGACGTCAGAGTGGGCTTGTCGATGATTATAGGTACACTTTCTCTGATACCATTGTATTTGTCTTCCGAGGTGTTGAATCGTCTCTAATGAACATTACTTTAGAGCTTATAAATATTCATTGTTTTGACACAAATTACCGTGTTTAGTTAAGAAAGGTTGGGTAAAATAGGATTGGCAAATACCTACCTAAGTATGTTTAGTTTTAATAATTCGATAGTATTTTGTTGCTGAACCATGGTATAAATGAACGTCAAGAATGTTCTAAATATCTAACTACTCTTTCTTTTTAAATTTCTATTTTTGAAGGTTTCAGAATAGCTTAGTCTTTCTGTTTGTTGTATTATTTGGCTTTGAAGATTTCTAGGAGTTTGAAGTTGAACAATAAAGTTGTTATTCTATGTTCTCGCATTTCCTTAGGGCCTATCGAATAATTTTATAACCATGGTTTTTGGTGTGGTAGGACAACGTAATGCTTAGTTATAATATTTAAACGTATTAAATTTATTTAAAATATTGCATGCCTTCACTTGGTAGAACATAAGCACAATTTGTAAAATATATGTAACAACTTCTGTCATACTGTGTTCTGGCAATAAATAACTTTGACTTTGACTTTGACTTTCTGGTGCTAGGTCCGTGCGGGTTGGAGCCACCGTCTTACCCGCCAACCTGCCGCCAAATAGCACAGTGCTCATGTACATTGTTGTGTTCCGGTAAGGGGTTAAGGCAGCCGAGCTGGTAAAATTACTGGTACAGAGGCATTCAATCTTAGGCCTCAGGGTAGACAACGCATTCGAGAGACCTTATGGTTTCTTAATAGGAAATTATAAGATTTCGGTGTCCATGGGCCGCGCGCGTGATCGCTTGCCATCATTGCTTTTATCATCCATACCAATATTATAAATGTGAAAGTGTTTTTGTTTGAATGTTTGTCCTTTCTTCACGTCCGACCGATTTGGATGAAATTTGGTATATATATAACTTTTTATCACGGGTTTTCTACGTGTCAATCCAGTTTTTTTAATACTTCTATAACTATAACCATCTATATGTATAGTACATATCATCGGGTACGCAAATTCAAAGTCTACGAAGAATATTCGAAGTCGCGGGCAAACGGCTAGTATACCTTCAACATAAAAAAAACCCGAAACTCTTCCACTTACCCATGAACGCAATGCGAGGCGGTGACGAGGTGGTCCCTCGCGACCACAGTGGCCCCGCATATGAACTTGCCGTCTCTCCGGAGGGCGGCCAGCCAGGGGAACTCGCCGGGGGAGATGGGGGAACCTCCGACCACTCGTGCCCCTCGTGCCACCCCACAAGCTGCAAAGTGGGATATATCAGCTGGACCTCATTCGGGAACCAAATGGATTCTACAGCGAACGTCACGAATCTTCGTACCTATACATATAAGCATTTAGTTAAGATGTGAGTTATAAGATCGATTCACCAAAGCTGGCAGGAATGCAATGAACGAAAGTACCTAATGTAACTTGTCACTGTGCGAGTGTCATTCTTATAGAGGAGTCTCTTAATATTCTGGAAATTTGGGTGGTTACAACAGGGTTGTCTAAAAACACGGTTATTATTGTTTCAACCTGTAAACATGTAACCAATTTGTGACGCACACATATATCATCATTCATCATTCACTCATTGAATTTATTAAAAACATGTGATCATTCAGTGATGTTCATCGTAAAACAGTTCCAAGTTCCCTCATGGGAATGGAATGATCCGAATCCGAAGATTACCTAACCTTCTGTCTTTACTCTAATTCGTTGGAAGTATCGTGTTTTTCGTCAATTACTTATTTAGTGTGTGTTTTGTCAAATATTTGTCTTGAGTTCCAATAAAAATTATAACGAAGTAACAACGCACTCATCATATTTTTATTCCCAACATCGGAATCGCAATGAATCCAAAACTGTCGAAGCTATAAATCGTGAGCGACACACATTCTGCCGATGAGTTATTCCGAACCGTGCAATTTCATAATTTAGTACCGAAAAAGTGGGTTAAGTTGAGGCATTGTCTGATAACAGGATTTAAGGGCCATTTCAATGTCCATTAATATTATGTACCTACTTACCTACAAGGTTGAATTCACGGCTATTTCCCAACATTGTAGACAGAAAAATAAAGTAACGACAAACGACGTCTTGCCATTTTTCATTCAAAGAAGAAGGCCCTGTGGTGGCCGAATAGGGTTTGACCTGCGAGAGTCGGCGGTTCGATCTCGGCTCGAACCTCTGTGTTTACATCGTGCGAAATTCAATTCAAATTTACATCAATTCAATTGGAAAAACATCGCGACGAAACCTAGTATACGCATCTGAGAAGTAATCCAAGGATCGCGGTTTGGGTCTTCATCCAAACCGCTATGGGCCCGCGTGGCGTGGGGACTCTAACCCAAGGACAAAGAGAAGTACTTAATGACTCCCGGAACATAGTTTTAATTCTTCCGAATTTTGGAAAAGCTCTAAGCTTACCAAGCTTCTTGATTTTCAGAAGCCAGATGTTCGTGTATGAAAGATACTCAGACGACAAGTGTAGTTGGACATTGTTATTGAGGAAATTAGCTTGATTTAATACACATTACAAAATTACGTAAAGATGCTAGCTTACCTGAGGACACAGATGTCAAGTACGACACTGGATTTCTAAAGGTTTTAGTGCGCAATATATTTCGTATTTCATCAGCTAAAATATTGCCTAGTGCGTGTGGCTCTCTAAAGCACTTACCAATTAGCATTCGGTGACATAACAATACTAGTCTTGGTTGTTTATAGAAATTAACTTGAATGGAATTTGAGCGCAATGGTGTTGTGAAACGTAAACAAACGTAAACAAGGACATGTGATAACAAACTACCAGTGGATTAAATTTGGTGTTTATAAATGATTATTAGGTTGGATATAATTTAGATTGGACTAAAAGAAGATCAGAGGATGAGGCTCATGTGACAGATTAAAGGAGTAAGGCAGAAACGCAAGTACATATGGACGTAGACAACGAGAACATTGTTACTTCTAGAATTTATATTAGAAATCCGCACAAATCACTAGTCCGCCACCAGCCCAGCGCTTTGAAGATGATGGGATTCAAGATTTGGACGAAAATTAAAAAGAAAGTTAAATTAAACTTAAATAGATAGGTAGTAACTTTGTAACTGGCCACTAATTGTCCACACTGTAACACTGAGACACTTTGAATTTGGAATGTTGCTGACACTCACTGCAGGGCTTGCAGGCGGCAGCCACGGCCAGGACGGCGAAGCAACACACGGCACGGAGCATGTCTGTCGGAGGCTCGGGGCGCTCTGGAGCCGAGGGGAGACGCCGGCCCAGCTATTATAGGCCGCCGGCGGCGCCTCTGATAAGCCCAGGGCCAGGGTAAGCCGCCAAGTTCACGGCAACGCGGCCACGCAACGAATGAGTCGACGCGCGCACCCCACTGCCAAAACAGAGGCGGTGGAAGCACGAGACCTTGACTGGAGAATGCCATGCACTCTGCTCTATACTTTTCCTTGTCAACTCTTTCAAGATGTTGTTTGAAGTCGAATGCTATTGGAATGCGCTTAGGTACATTGTATATTGGCATAGGTTACGAGATACTACGACTTAACGGATCCATTCATAGCCCGACCGGCGCGATTATCATAATAATTCGATGCATGGTCATTAATGCGACCGAAAGAAAGCTGCCCATGCACGAGCGACTAAATGTTGACCACAACATACCACCCGTACCATAAACGGCGTCAATTAGGGAGTCAATTTTGTGAAACTACTCGTAAGTATACACGTGTTTTTAAGTAGCTGATTGATTATGTAAGTTCGGTGGAATTGAAAGCATTTAATTATTTACAATTAAGTCTAGATATCCTGTAGTGAGTGACATGTTTAGAGTACCATTGATGTAGATGCCATTTTTCTCATGTTTTACAGAGTTAATAATGCATCCTTTAAGCTGTCTCTAGGATCTTAATTAGGTTGAGGTAGTGTATATATCCACGGAAGGGTCAACCTTATCACGAACGTACGGCATCGGTGGTTATATTCTGTAGTCTGTAGTATGGATAGTTAAATATATTGGTTCAACTATAAGAAAAAGTTCATTAGAGAGCGATCATTTGTAATCGTCCGCGCGCAGCCGGCTGCAGTAGCGAATCCGCGAACTTTTTTACGCAACTCACAATTTTACCGGCCGGATGGGCCCCGTTTAATCCGAACCGTTTATATTTGGACAATATTGCCCAACGCCTTACGCAATTGCAGGACTAACACGCTGCACTCTTTATTTTGTAATATTTAACCTTTATCGGATTCGATTGGTGCACCAATGATAACCATTTCGGCAGCATTGTGGGTGCTCGCGGTAGCGAGGCGCCATCCTACTTTCATATTTATTATGCGTCTGTTAATTTTGATTTATCGGGAACAAAGATACTTACGTTTACTTTTGCACCTCACTTTCGATGCCGTTTGTACTTTGTAGGTCACGTACTTATTTACGATTGCGATGACAGGGCCGGCGGTCGTCTGTCGAGGCTCTAGATGGGTCACCTCATTGAGGACATTGAGGTCATCATACTACTACTACAGCCTATTTGCTGGGCACACGCCTCCTCTCATCACAAGAGGGTTTGGGCTATTCCCCACGTGGGCCCAGTGCGGATTGGAGACTCCACACACATCTTTGAATTACTTCGCAGACGTGTGCAGGTTTCCTCACGATGTTTCCCTTCACCTAAAAGCTCAATGGTTAATACAAATTGAATTTCGCACATAAGTAAACTTAGGAGGTGCGAGCCGGAATCGAACCCCCGACCCTCTGCATGAGAGACGGTAGGTCGAACCACTAGGCCACCATGGCTTCATACTTCTACTTCAGCCTATTTGCGTCCCACTGCTGGGCACAGGTCTCCTCTCATCACGAGAGGGTTGGGCTATAGTCCCCACGTGAGTTCATCATAATTAGGGATAACTACGTACATATTTATTGCATGAAACATTATCATTATCAACTCTCTATGTAGAGGTAAAGTCGTCTAGGTAGGTACACAAAAAGAAATCACGACGCCATAAGTAACATTCACACCCTTTTTCGAGGAACTCGCCACATAAGGTAGGTATACTTAACCTCCAAAAAATTATCTGCAAGGACACCAATGTTTGTGAGACTGATGCAAGTGTTTTGAAATCCAACGTAAGCCCAAATAAATTCTACTTTGTAAACCGTGATTATGGCGAACTGCGCAGAACTCCGAAGGGCAGAAACCCCGTGCAAACAAATCGTAGGAGATAAAAGCAAAACTATTTCCTGATCAAACATTACTATCTGCCCTTTAGATGTGTTTTGTTACGTCTTTAGGGAAATGGCGGCAATCTTTTCCTCCACAGAATCAACATCGGCGACCTTAGGATAGGTCCGTATTGACGAAAACACTTCCTACCTATGTGACTGCGTAAATTAACCTCGAAATTTTATTGACTACTTATTATTGTTTGCAGAAATAATCTTATGGAAATGTTCGTCATTGCCTTTTAACCAAGAACATGGGCACGCACGACCGCACGTCTATTGCTCCCTTTCTCAATGTAAGTATACTAATTCTTCTACATAATGAATTAATTACTTTTTTCATTCTGTAAATTTTAATGGAAAACATGTGAAGTTGTAAATCATCTTATGTTCCTGTCCGAGGGAAGGACATAGGCGCAAGGTCAATTAGGAAATGCAAGATTGACGAGACCAATTTTTGCAGACGGATGTCTACTTATCTGTTTTCGGTGTCTTAGAAAACCTGGTAAGATTTCAATGGAAAAATTAGCAAACGAACATGGGGGCGCGTTGGAAAGAGACCAGCGGCCGTGCTGCCCTTGCGGCCGGAGGCGTGGTGGAAAGAGCCTGAATCAGCGGAGACAAGTGTGCCAAGGTGGCTCGCCCGTATGCTGATAACACTGCAGCCTTCGGCGCTACTATTGGTCTCGTCTCAAGCGCGCGGCCGGGCGAGTAGCTTTCGAGTTTTGACCATACGCGATAGATGTTTGCTTCAATTTCAAAGTTTATCTTCTTCGGTGTCATTTTGCAAAGGAAGTCAAAGCAGTTTGGGTAAGTATCACAAAATTTCGTCTTTATTGTATATTTTGTGTCGTAATGTATGGATTGGAATGTTGGGCGACGAAAGGAACAAGATGAAAGAAAGTTGCTTGTGTCGGAAATTTCTTGTTGTGATGGATCTGTGGAGAAACTAGAATCGACAAGATAAGGAATGAGTATATAAGAGGAAGTCTGAAAGTAGCTCCATTGGACATTTAGGAGTAACAGGTTAGTGTGGTAAGGTCATGTTAGTACCGAAGAGAGTTTTAAATATGAACGTAGGTATAGGAGGATAGAGGTAGAGCAAAAAAGTTGTGGATGGACTTTGTGAAAGGATATGCTTAAAAAGGGTGTGAATTCGGAGATGACGGGTAATAGAAAATGGAAGAAAGGGACATAGGGATAATAGGGAATGGAGGAGATTATGTAGATTTTGTGCCATAGATTTGTTTGTAGAAGCTTGCTTACTATATCGTTAGTAAAACAATAAATGCTTTGCAAAACAGGACGCTTTTAGCACTTGTCGTGACCTTTTGCTTAGGAGATCACCGTATTGCCATACTTACCTTTACCTTACTATCTCTAAAGTTGGGTGCTTGGGATCACCAGATGAATAGTAATCTGATCTCGAATCGATCGAGTTTATTTACTCCAATAGTAGGATCCATTTAAGGTTATTTATGTTTTCATTGGAATATGAAATCGGCATGCACCAGTAACACAGTATCCCAAATCAGGTCGCTGTAGCCTGCATGGAGGGTCGACCATGTATGTAGACTACTTCATCTCACGAAGGCGAGTTTGTGAATGCCTAAGCATACCGATATCAGTAGATAAGTAGGTAAGGTACCTACTTATCTACTGATATAGGTATGCTTAGGTACTTATCCGTCCATAGTTAAGAATTTGTATCCGAAATTAGGAAGAAGTTTTGTATTCGGGCAAGTTTCATTTATTATGTGAATCTCATTATATTTATTTGTAATAAGATGCATTGTCCTAAATAAATAAATAAATAAATAAAATAACGAGTACCTATAAAAAAAGGCAAGTTTCATAATTTATTCTGTGGTTATTCTGATGCCTAGCAAACAGAAAAATCTTTACCGCTTTAACACTGTAGTCTTGTTACTTATCTAATGAGTCGTTCTTTGAGTCGATGAAGATGACGTTGAACACGACGTTTTTTGGTAATTTTCGTGGCGCATTTTTTTTATTTTATTTTATAACTAACTTCTGCCCGCGACTTCACCCGCGTGGAATTCGGTTATCGCGTTCCCGCGGGAACTACGCGTTTTTCCGGTATAAAAACTAGTCTATGTCCTTTCCTGGGACTCCAACTATCTCCGTACCAAATTTCATCCAAATCGGTCCAGCGGTTGAAGCGTGAAGAGGTCAGTCAGACAGATAGACAGAATAACTTTCGCATTTATAATATTAAAATAGTGATTTTGATAACGGATTACGGTAGAAATTGGAATTATGAACAAAATGCAAAAAGAGGCACTCTTTTGTGATGAATAGTTTAGCTACAATTCGGTGCCGAAAAATTTCATTGCACACAAATTACAAACCCGCCATACAAATTAAGTACTGCATGTATATTAGTTATGTTTATGTTGAGTGCATGCATTTATGCACGAACGTAGGCACAACCACAACCACAATAAACAGTGTTCCTTCAAGACACAGATGTACCTATATGGGGTCAAGCAAAACGTTGTGATGATTTTTACCCACAGAATCAGCTATCGATTCTAAGCGTGTTTTTTAGGTTTTTAATTTTTTTCGAGTTGGTAACATTTTTTAGGGTTTCGAAGTCCACAAGGATCCCTTATAGTTTCGCCATGTCCGTCCGTCCGTCTGTCCGCACTATTGCTCGGAGATGCTTAGTTCTAGAAAGCTGTAATTTGGCATGAATTAGTCTAGTTACGCGGACAAAGTGGTACAATAAAATTTTGAAATAAATAAATAAATATCTTGGAACATTTCACACAAATTGACCTAGCCCCAAACTAAGCAAAGCTTGTAATATGGGTGCTAGACAACGATATAAATACTTTTATAGAGAAGTACATACATATATAAATACTAAACATCTATGACTCGAGTACAAACATTTGTGCTCATCACATAAAGTTTGCCCGAGCTGGATTCGAACCCGCGACAGTCGGAACAGTGGGCAGGCAGGGTCACTACCAACTGAGCCAAACCTGTCGTCGTTATATATTTTTTTATAGCTCCCCTACTCGTAAAATGGGGATGTAATTTTTGTTTCTTGCGTACCCCATGGTGCGGCATATCGTTGAATAAGTAGGTCTTAAAAAATATTGGGTTTGTTAGAACCATTTTTTGATTAAGTGTGTCCCTCCCTCCCCCTGCCAGCTATTTGTGAAATATTAAGCTTTAAAGTGCTATTTTTTGTTACAGTCGAGTGTGCCCCTCCCCCTGCCAGCTAAATGGTGGTATTTGAGTGGCTGACAAAAAATCACGGTTGTGGCATATATAACGTAGTTGAAAGGAAAACTAACATAGCTAATAAGTAGGCTGTACAAATTTACGAGTCATAGTCGACCAATTTATGAAATGATTAAAAAACCAATGATTTTTCTCGAGCGGCAGGGGCGTCGGGAGGGCACGTCATACTACAGGCTAGCTAAGATGCTAAATAAGTGGGCATCGTCAACTTCAGAATCCTATACTTTGCGCGTGGCCCGACATGCACTTGGCCGGTGTTTTTGTATTGGGATTCAGGTGTCGCTCACATCATCAATCCCACGCTGGGCCATACAGTTTAAATGTACTTATTAGGTATTGAAATGGTGGGAAATATTATTTAGCTTCAACCGAAAAACGTCCTCTATTCAGGCTCTAATAGGTAATGGTAAGTAGTCGCCGCTAACCAAATTGACGACCGGGGCCTTACAAACTTCTATGGTGCCGATCGTCAGTTTGCTTTACGGCGAGTATAGAAGCCTGCATACTCTTTGCCTTTCATTTGCGACCTTCAAGATAACCGCGGTCCTTTGTCTGTACGAAACTGATCCTTACTTATGTGAAAATCAAAATCAAAATGACCAATATATTTATTGAAACATGTGATTGAAACATACAAGATATTGATGTGTTTAATGATAAAAACCTAAGTGGTATTTTTAATTAAATTAATCTTCAAAATTTAAACGAATGGCCTGCAATAATCTTGGGATTAGAGTTCCTTATTTTGGGATACTTAAGTAGGTAGTATGGGAGTATGGGATTTCTCTGGTCATCTTGCTGTATCAATGTTTGAATGCGGCAAAGTCATTATGCAAGTCGACGTATTTGGTAAAGCTATTTTATTTTAAAAGGCACCGTTATCTTTAGCGCCTGTTGAAATAAATTATACGTAAAGTTCAAAGTAGTAGTTTGTGTCGTTAAATCAGGCGTCAGACGTCCTCGTTATTATTTACTACCGATATTTTGGTGAAAATAATTTCATTCAAAATTTTAGAGCCGTTTGTGAGATCGCTCGGATAAATAAATAAACATAACTAAAGAAATATACAAGATCAGCGCGTTTAAAGTATAAGATATTTAACTTATTTATGCAACTAGCTTCTGCCCGCGACTTCGTCCGCGTGGAATTCGGTAAGAGCGTTCCCGCGGGAACTATGCGTTTTTCCGGGATAAAAAGTAGCATATATGTTGACCAGTGTTATAAACTACTTACTCCCATACCAAATTTTGTTGCAATCCGTCCAGTAGTTTTCGAGTTAAATCATACAGTACAATCATACACAGACGATTTTTCTGAAAATTTTTGTTTTGTGTTCGTCCCCTCGACTTGATCGTTTCTTTTAATTTTCCAGTTTCAGGCGCAACTTCTTCTACAGACTTATTGTTAGTGTAGATTGTAAAATGTTATATGACACTCGTGCGAATAAGTAATTCCCTATGTCGGTGTAAGAAAAATACTTCGTATGTACAGGAATCGCCTTCGGGTGATACGAAGTTCACCGGGTCAACTAGTAATTAATATAAATAGGTAATGTTTGCAACTATAATTAAATGCTGATAATTGACCGAGCGAAGCCCGTTTCAACTTGGCTAAAATGCTTTCGAACCTGTACCTAATTTCAGGAATTCGGCTGTTCCTCCTCTACACGTCGCATTTCTCAACCGATCTCGTATCGTGAAATTTTCTGAGCGGGTCCGAAAATTGAATAGATTTTTTGTTCATTCGATTTTTAGTTTTTTTTTCTTATACCAATGGTATAGGCAAACGAGCGCGCACAGCCCACTTGATGGTAAGTGGTCACTGCGGCCATGGACACCGAAATCCTATGATCCCCCATTAAGAACCCATAAGATCTCGAATGCGTTGCCTACCCTGAGGCCTAAGATGGAATGCTTCTGTACCAGAAATTTCACCGTTAAGAAATTTTCAATTATTTTTAAAAAGCTTTGGAATAAAACCTAGACTAGCGACGTCTACGGCTCTCAGAGCTACTCAGGTATAGCATGATAATGGGTGTGAATCGCGAGAAAATTCAACATTTAAATTTCTCTGTAGCATAATAACCGAATGTATTATCTTAATAATTCTCCAATCCATCAAAATTAGAAAACATTTTCGTACAATTCTTGCATTTTCTCACGCGATAAATGTATATAAGAAAGTGATGACATTGACGACGATGATCCAGACGGTGAATGCGACTTCAGGCTTTCCTCTTAGTTCTTTAAAGCAACTTAGTATACTAATTACGTAGACAGGTGGGTAGGTATTTCAGAATAGATTTAAAGGTAAAGGGGAAAATCTCATTTTCACCTCAGCAGCTCGAACAAGTAGACTTTGCTGTCAGAAATCAGTGAGCAAAATCGTGTTTGTTTCACTCAGTGAGACAAAGTGTTTTTTTAATTTGTTTTTTTTTTTAAATCCATTTATCCCATCAGGCAAAGGCAAAGGCCTAAGTCATGCAGCCACAGCTAAATCGTTCCCACGCTTTTTCTTTTTTTTTAAATTTGATAACTGCGAATGGTCATTTCATACTGCGGCATCTAACTAGTAACTACTTATAACAATAATTCAAACTAGGTACCTCGATTTTATCAGCTCTCTTCTTTTAAGAAAAGAGGTAGAATTTATATTAGGCAAGTCTTAGTGCGAATCTATTTTCGTAAAAAAAAAAACTGAACAAGAAACGATCGGATACGCGCATCGCATCAGTACCGGCGTGTATTTTTAGAAATTAAAATTATACGTTAATTTACCTTCTAAAAATCTCACAATTATCAAAATTACTTATATTTCATATAATTATGCTATTTATAATCATTTTAAACTAAAGTTTTAATTTAAAGGAAACTAAAAGTTTTCAAATATTACCGAATAAATTCGAAATTTATCATTGTACTAGTTTCCGAACACACGTTTATAAAATTGCCGCCATTCTTTATTCATATCTTTCTTCTTAATTTTCGACAAATGAATTTAATTCTTTTAAAACATAAAATTCAATTAATCATTTGAGTGAAAGGAGCGAAGAAGAAATGTTATTTCATATTTTTCGTGTTGTAACTATTCTTTGCAAGTACCTTTTATGTGTTCTCGCTACTGAGGTGAAAAATTGTATGTGCTACTCGAGAGCAATTTCTTTTACGTCTCGTGCCTTTGAGTCCTTCGCTAAGCTCAAGATTCTAAACTAGAATCACTCGCTAGACGCTTGTGATTCAACTACAGAATCTTTCGCTAGCTCAGGACTCAAACATGGTACTCGAAGCAAAAAACAATTTTGCTCTCTTGTTGCACAAATAACTATTTCCATAATAGAGAAGGCATGATCACTACCTATATATCAGCGTAAATGCGTACTTGTTCAAAATAGGCCGCAATAATTATACTTGAAGGGCAAAGGGCCTTATTCAAGTTTATAAATAAGGGATATGTTCAATTCAATTCAATTTAATCATTTATTCAGCACATAGGCCACATAGGGGCACTTTTACACGTCAGAAAAAGAATTTACCAGCGCTTCCTAGACCCATTGCTTGAGAAGAAGTGCCGCAACAAACTCAAGCAGAAGGCCTTTTTTCAAAATTTACAAAATTTACATTAGGTACATGTATAAAATATACATATAGGTACGTATTAAAATTACATTGAAGGGATGTATACCAAGCAGCAGTTTACCAAGATATATTATAATTTATTGAGTTATTCGGGGAACCGGATTTCTCTATTTGGGTGATATTCCAATTAGAATCTGGGCTAAATAGGGAAATAAGGGAGATAATGTATTAATTTAGGTACTTAGGTTATAATGTAGGGATACAGAAAATACCTATTTAAACACGTGAGTATGTCCCCTGTCCTGCCCTTTGAAGGACAACCATTTTTTTATAGAAAATTTCAGCAAGCATTATTTTTAAGGTTCAAGTATCTATCTTTCGCCTCCACATGCTCGGAGTGCCTACCGTCTTTCTCTATGCTAATTCTCGTAACAATCGGTTTTAAGCAATCTTATGACACCGATTCTGTTTAGCATCCATTACCTATTTCCATTGCGCAATCAACTCTCGCATGTCGCTAAACCCATTTGAATCCCTCATGAACGCAATTATACCATTAAAAAGAAGATAATAATCCTCGTTAAATTGCGGTGCATGTGCTGTGGAATGTATGGTGGTTATCGAGTTGAAATATAACAGCGTGCGGGCGATTTTTTGCCGCAGATTGGGAGTGTTGCCAGGACCCAGTGAAAGTGGACAGTCCTGCGTCGACCAGTGTGGCCACGGATTCGCGAGGTGCGTGTAGCGTTCATTCCTTTTTCAAACCGTTAGCTGGCCAGTGTTATTTCGTGTATTTTAATATTTAAAAAAACGCTTTTTTTCCTGGTGACATGACATTCTTAATTTAAAATTATATTGAATCGTTTCAATACTGTAACGTGTCTTTAGAAATTGCAAGTACCTACTGTTCAAAGTGTTTTGCAAACCACGTGATCACGTGAATAAACTCAGACTCGATCATCTTTGAACCTAACGGTATAAAGTCCTTGTGAACTTGAAAACATGTAAGTAACGTATAGTATTTAAGTAGCTGTATACCGTATACATACCACCAACCATCCGGATCCGGATCTTTACAAAGCAATTAGCTGCTTATTAGCGCGTTAATAATTGATAAAGTTAGTGGTCATGTCATGGTTCTATTTCAATGTCGTCTAAGTTGTGTTGTCAGACCTTTGTGTTCAGTACGTATCTTCCAAATAGGTATCTACTACTACTACTACAGCCTATTTGCGTCCCACTGCTGGGCACAGGCCTCCTCCAATCACGAGAGGTTTGGGCTATAGTCCCCACGCGGGCCCAGTGCGGATTGGGGACTTCACACACATCTTTGAATTAATACGCAGATGCGTGCAGGTTTCCTCACGATGTTTTCCTTCACCGAAAAGCTCAGTGGTAAATTCAAATTGGTATACGATCATAGTTTTTAACAATCTTGTAGTCTTCGTTTTCGAATTTTTGCCCATAATCAGTCAGAACGACATTAAATACTTAATTGTAATTACTTAATCCGTGGTCTGAGTGCCCCCAACAGAAGACCAGTGGACGACTTTTGTTCGCATTAGATTAGATATACGTAGTTGATGTTTATTTAGCCTTCCCGGCACTGTGCCAGGGTTTAGGGGGCCCGTCTAGTCCAGCTGGGCCTCATTCAAATCCACACATAAGGAGGGATATAGGATTTCCACTAGATCCCAAGGATAGACTGTCTCCCATTTTTACTCGTACAATACAATTCCAAGAAAGATCACTTTATCCATCCATGCGTCTCGCTAAGAATACACGTTACGTTCACGATTGGAATGGGTCTGGAGCAATCTCACTTTATGTGCCGAAGGACGTTTGGACTTTGGGATTTGCTGACTCACATGGGCGTCACTTTATTGACGTCCCGAATAACAGTCAGAAAAGAGATAGGGAAATTCCTTTTCCATGCGCTATAGAATCACTTCGTGAACTCGAAAGGACGCCCTGGTCTCGTACAGCCTAGAACGAATGTCACTTTCTTTTCCGATGATCGTATTATAGGGGAACAGGAAAACGCTCTCTACGGCAGGAGCGCGTGCGCATACCAATTTGGATCACGGATTCACGGCGCGGCGGCGCGGCGCCACTGTACTGCGATCAACCGCGAACACAGACCCGCATTTACATGTTTACTAGCTTCTGTTCGCGACTTTCTTATACTTCCTTCCCTATAAGGTAGAGATTAAGTTAAAAGAAAAAATATTTTATTTAAAAAATAACTTATCGGGTCAACGAAATCACTGTTGACAATGGCGCCCGCTTTTCTGTGGATGTTTGGACTATAACTTCCTGTACCTATTTCTTAACCACGTTGGGAAGCTATCTGGTGTCTATCGTTTATTTGGGATATGGGAAATCCAATGTGTGGACTTGAATGAGGCGCCAGCCTGAGGTTTCTTCTTGAATTTTTTAGCGCAGCCAATAAGCCAATTAAAAAATCGTGCTAAAACTGTGTTTACATCCAGCGAAACAGGTCCGTATGCAAATTCCACGGTAGCGGTACCACCGAATCGGTGATTGACCCCCCCGTCACGTCAGTGAAACATTAAAAGTATTGCTAAAATGCTCCAAACACGTTTTATTGAGAATTTTTGTTAAATACATTTGGATGCTTCCTGGCATTGGCTACCATGCCAATACGAATTCAATTTATAAAACAGTTTTGAAAGTAAAAAATCGAGTAAGATCAAATAAAACAATCAATATTCAGCATATTGGACTTTTACGATAATTGCCAGATCTTTCATGTCATTCTATCTCCCTGTTCCCTATAGGATCGCTCCACGTGTCAAGTTGAACTTAAACCGTCGTATACTTAGGGAACAGGGAGATCCCTATTTTAAGACTTCGAATACCTATAGCCCCGTGGTCTTATTCGTCCCATAAAATAGTTATTTTTGCCTTCAAAAAAGGAGTGCTTTCAATGCATTAGGTAAACTGCATTGCCATTTGATGTTACTGTATGAATGAATATTAATTGTAAATGATTGTGTAAGTAAAATAATACTTGATTATTAGACAATGTTTCACGAAATGTAACCTATCTAGGGGAAAGTCCTATTGGTACCTACCTACCTACGAATCCTTATCCTTACTAATATTATAAATGTGAAAGTGTGATTGTTTGCTTGTCCGTCGCAACGACTGGACCAATTTGGATAAAATTTAGTATTTCCACGGGAACGGGTTTTCTACGAACCAGTTTTTTTCAATACTTCTATAACTATAACCATCTATTATATAGTACGCATAAGTCTACGCGGGAACGAAATCGTGGGTAAACGGCTAGTAAGAAAATATTTCGCAGTGAGAAATATCTTCTACTATTTGTTTCAGTAACAATGCGTTGGTTCCTGTGCCTGTGTTTGCTGGGGGCTGCGGTCAGCCTCCCTGCCAAGTCGCCCGAGGAGGAGAAGGGCTTCATCGACTGGATCAACAACCTGATCGGCGCCTCCACCACCACAACCACCCTGCGGCCCACGCAGGACCCGCCGGACGACTGCCCCTCTTGCCGTAAGCTTTTTAGACATCTTCTCTTCTACTACCTATCTAAAGTCCATTTCAAATCGCTGCAATTTATTTAAAAAGCACCACCAACACTCTCAACACATGTGTGCGTGCTGAGACAGCCATCAACTATGTGTTGAGAGTGTTGGTGGTGCTTTTAAAATAATAATAAAAAAATTGAAGCGTTTTGAAATGTGAAGGGACTTTAGATAGTAGAAGATCTCTACTGATGAATTGACAACATTTTTTTTCAATTGGCGTAATTCGAAAACCATTTCGGTATTTACAGATGCGGCTTCTTCGGGATATCTCGTTTATACCACCATGTGTTACCGGCAGGGCTTGTAACCGGTTAATTAAAAAAAACCCGGAAATAGCCAAATATTTAGAATTATTTTATACTCCATAGTGTATTTAGGTTATTACTTCGTATTATTTGATAGCCTTATTAAACATGAAATAATAAACGAAAGAACGATAAGCAAACCGGTTTATTTGTATGGGGGCATAAACCGGTTTCAAGCCCTGGTTACCGGTATCAAAACATTTATATGAAAGCATTTCTAAAACGTGTACTACGTGTATTACCTGAAATTTGCTAATTGTTAAAATTAACTAATATTTAAATTTTATAGGCATTTTAAAATTAAAAAATATGTATAAAAAATCTGAATTCGCGAATGTAAATAGAATGTAAACAAAAACGACATGTAATTTGGGAGTTATCAATAAAGTAATCTGTAGATATCTGTACCTGGGGCTATATTTGAAGTCTTTAAATACGGATCTCCCTGTTCCCTATAGGATCGCTCAGTGTCAAGTTGAACTTTAAGCAGCTAAAATAGGTTTAAAAATCAACTTGACGCGTGAGCGATCCTATAGGGAACAGGGAGATCCGTATTGCGGATCCTATTCGAAGTCTTAAACAGGGAGATCCCTATTTAAGACTTCGAATATAGCCCCTGAGCTCTAAACTTGTTTTGTATGTTGCCTGCGACTTCATCTTGTCTTGTACTTTACTCCCTAGAATGCGGCATTGCGCGCACGCGGCGGCGCATCGTGGGCGGCCACGAGACGCGCAAGCTGGAGTTACCCTGGATGGCGGTGCTGATGTACAACGGCCGGTTCTACTGCGGCGGCTCCCTCATCAATGACTTTTACGTGCTGACGGCAGCGCATTGCACCTCCGGGTAAGTCACTTTGACTGCCGCATGACCCCTAAGAGAGTCTAATGCGCGTGGGAATGGCTACGCTGGCATTCGTAAAGCACCGGAGTATGCGCTTTCTCTGGCAAGAGCTCCTTGGTAAGCACATTCTGTATGGGAATCGGTCTCGCTCATACACGTCCAATTGGACTAATTGGGCTGGGTGGGGTCAGCTATCTCACTTCATAAAGTGAGAAGTGAGTGCATACGTCGAACGAGGGGATTTACTGATTCACATAGCGGTGACTCTGACTACCCGAATGCTTTACTGGTTTATCCGCGACGCGATAGGGAGATTCTTTTTCCGTTCCCTTTAATTGCAGCAAAAGTGGGACGACAACCAACTTACAAACTACTTACGTATCCTAAATATAAATTTTCAATAAACTTGCTAAGTACTTACTTACGCTCGATTTTCCTCGCTTTAAACTAATAAGTTTAAAGCGAGGACTGACTGTTAGTCAGCATTTACCACCATCAATCAATATGTTGAGAAAACGTCAAATTATTATCCACAAACGATACCAAGCGCGGCCATATTTAAGGTTTTCGGGGACCGGTGATCTTGGTCTTCCCATACAAAATGCTGATTATGCGCTTTTTTTTTTGTTTTTTAATTGTATTCCACTCTCTTCAATTGCCTAGATTCCGCAAGGAGAAGATAACGGTGCGTTTCTTGGAGCACGACCGGTCGCAGGCCAACGAGACGAAGACCGTCGACCGGAAGGTGCAGGCCATCATCCGCCACCTCCGCTACAACCCGGGGACGTATGACAACGATATTGCGCTGCTGAAGCTGGATCAGAGGGTGAGACGTCACGTTACTTCCTCTATACTCTATAGGGAACCTGCAGGAATTCTAGAGGCCAGCACAAAGCTAACAGCCAGTAGCGACAACGTGCGGATAAAAAAATACCTATAGGTAATAGAAGAGTCGCGTCGGAAACTTGAAAGTAAAAAAAAAACGGTTGTCTATAAAGTCGGTTTATGGACGATAATTTTACGTGATAACGCCATAAGAAAACATTAATGAATATGTTCCATTACGTAGGACATACATCGCCATGGACATAAGTACATTGCGCAGCCGGCGTTTACCAATGTATAAGACGTCACGTCAAAAACGACTATAATAAACGATACTGAACGCAGAACGCAAAAAAAAAAACGATTTTATGGCTACTGATTATCCCGGAAGAACTCATACTTCTTATCTAACCTAACTCCACGCGGATGAAGACCGAATAAACAAAAAAAAAACAATAAAACGAAGTTCATCATCATGAATACTATGATCATTGATCAATCAGCTTTAAGTAGACCTTAAGTATATGTAGTAGGATTTCAATTGACGTCGTTTACCAATAGGTGGACCTCAGCAACGCCCTAAAGCGAGTACGCAGCGACGACGAAGAGAGTTCAGGGGAGGAAGGCACTGAAGAAGACGAGGACGTAGGGCTCCGACCGGTGTGCC
The DNA here is from genome assembly GCA_963971205.1 of Aethes cnicana. Classification (NCBI taxonomy): domain Eukaryota; kingdom Metazoa; phylum Arthropoda; class Insecta; order Lepidoptera; family Tortricidae; genus Aethes; species Aethes cnicana. The sequence goes on from OZ020283.1 coordinate 2,859,680, forward strand.
TCGCCAGCCCTAAGCTGTCCTACAACAACTACAACTCCATGGTCGCCGGGTGGGGCACCACGGAGGAAGGGGGCTCCGTCTCCAACACTCTGATGGAGGTAGGTATATTGGAGAACTGGTGAATTGAAGACTGTTAGGCTGCGGTCAGTATCGCTAGTATCACAAGACTTTGTCCAATTTGGACAATGCAAGTAGGACTGATGGCCGATGGATGGGCCCGGAAAGTAATTCTTGAGTGGCATCCCCGAATCGGGAGACGAGCTGCCTTCAACAAGATGGAGCGACGCCCTCGCAAAGGCCAGGCACAGGATCTAAGTGGCGAGCCTTAGAGGAGGCCTATGTCCAGCAGTGGACGTCTTTCGGCTGAAATGACGATGATGACAAGGCTAACCGCACTCCTCACTCCAGGTGTACGTGCCCATAATATCCAACGAGGACTGCCGTAAGTCAGCGTACAAGCAGCGCATCACGGACAACATGCTGTGCGCGGGCGAGCCCGAGGGCGGCCGGGACGCCTGCCAGGGCGACTCCGGCGGCCCGCTGCACATCGTCAACAACGATACCAACACATATCAGGAAGTCGGTAAGTCGTCCACGTACAACAGTCAGGCTCTGGTGAACGCATCTATATCTCACTGCATGGGTTCTAGGATTTTTAGGTTGCTTCTGTTAAGTGGGTGATAGAAATACAAACTTAATTTACCTATGCGAGTAAAATTTCAAACATGTCGGGTCGGATCGTAAAAGAACTTACTTCTGTTCGTAAGGGGGTTTTTATATCGCATCATAGGATATTGAATGGGCTAGTTCCCGCCCGGCTAATTAGGTCGGCTACTTCCGCTATCGGAAATCCGGCTTTAGCTACCAATTAGTTGCAAATTTAATATTAACACAACACGAAGGTGTTTTGCTTCCACATTTCACTCACGTTTTATAAGAAGGAAGAAAGACCCAAAACTTTGTTCCGCTGCTTCAACAAGGGCGGATCCAGCTTTTGACTCAAGGGGGGGTCACGTCATACAACTTCCCCCCGCCCTTTTTGCGTCAGGGATTAAAAATAAATGATTGCAGTAGACCTAGTCCTGCTGAGGGGGGGGGGGGGGGTGGGTCATGACCCCCCCTGGATCCGCGCTTAATTAACGATATCAATTATAGGCAGGTTTATTCTAGGTATATGAAATTGGATCATTGAAAAGACGCCATTTAATCATCGTACTTACCAGTGTTCACGACCGAGGTAGGATTGAATTCAACAGGCACTTGGCCCGGCGTTATTAACTGGTGGTTAGCGGCGCTGCATCATTAACCTGATAAAGTTGATACCGACTTCGAGACCTCTAAAGGTGTATTTTTGTATTCCAGGTATAGTTTCTTGGGGAGAGGGCTGTGCGCGGCCCGACCGTCCTGGCGTGTACACTCGCGTCAACCGCTACCTGACGTGGATTAAGAGCAACACTCGTGACGCTTGCTATTGCCACTAGCCTCCAAGGGACAGAGAGAGAGAGACGCAAACGCAATGCATATTTTCTCCCTTAAAAAATCGCCAAAAGGCAGACAGACTGAGGAAAACGGTCAATGTCAAACATGTATTAAATATTATTATTTTTTCAATCAATCAATCAATCAAAATCGTTTATCCTCCATATTAATATGAAACATAACTACATTCGATATTGCTGTAATAGGTACTTATTTAGCAAGTGGTGCTGACAGAGTAGACAGGATCTTGTTGTGGTAAAAGTAGTGACATCTGTAAGTTTCCATACATACCTTTATGATGGTAGGTCGACCGTCATTATTGAACTTAGTTGTCCATGGTCAGCACACATTTTAAGCAATAACATCATGTTCTAGTTCGCTGAACTGACGTAATAAAGGTTAGACTGGAAAGAGTACTATTTATAGTTACTTATCTTAATTATAAATAGTGAGTACTCAATACAGTCATCTGAAGTGTGAAAAATATAATTGTGCATTACGCAATTTATGCAGCATCTCTCTCCGTTGAAATGGATTAGTTTAAATGTAAACATAATACCAATCTTGTACTAGAGCTCTCTATTTATTTGTATTTATTTTATAGGAATTAAATGATGATGTTCATACTTTCTTTTTATTTAGCTTATATAAACAATACAATGCTGTTTTTTTAATGTTTATTGCGACTAAATGTTTAGTTACAGAGGTCTTAAATCAAATATCACTGAAATTTCAGTCTCTACAAAGTAATTCTATGTATAATTTACATATGCAGGAATAAAAAAATCATGAGCGCTAGCCATCTAATGTCTACTTAAATCTTAATGATGTCAAATCAAATAATAAATATTTTGGAAAGACAATTACTAGTCACACAGCTTAATATTACCATCAATCTTGGAGAATTTAAACTACATAATTCTAAGTAGGAATTTTCAAAATAAAGTTTATACCTTTCATTTTATAGCTTCAAGTATAGATTATATCCACATAACCTCCTTAGTAAGCTGCTATTTTGAAGGAAAATAGGGAAATAAATATAATTGTCGAAAATTATGAACATTACAAAATTTTCATGAAAGCCTTGATTGATTTTTAAGGATCACTGCTGATTAGCTTAAATTATTGAATGGGATTCATTATTAGCAAATACTAGTAAAAATTTTTGAAAATGGAACCTAGGTCTGAGAAAACATTGCTGTAGATCATGCCAGGGTTGGAAAAGGACTCCATCGCGGAGCTCAAGCCTCTGGGATCCGGGTCCGTGGTAGTAACGGTCTCCTCCACCACCTCATGTCCATTTTTAACAATCCTCTTAGTTTCCCTGGTGCCGTCGGGTTTGGTGATGCAAGTTGTGATGACGGTGCGGCAGAATGACCTCCCCGGCACGAGGTTGCCGTTAAATGGGGTTGGTTGAGGTTTATTATGATTGTTTTCCTCCTGTTTCTGTTTCAACAGACCTGCTATGTCGTGGGAGGAGATTTTGCCGTCGAGGTCAATGTCTTCTTTGTCTTGCTTGTGGTTGTGGTAGCCGGGTTTGAGGTAGAAGTCGCGGATGCGGTTGCTGTCAAAGTGGTCGGGATCGGGGGGCGGGGCGAGCGGAGGGGTGTTGGTAAACGTGTCGTTGTGGCCCTCGAGCTCATGGAAGAACATTCTCATGTCGCCGAAGATACTGCCGAATGACTGGAACATGTCGTGAATCTGCCTGGCGAACTCCTCCTGGAGCGGGGCCGCGTCCATCCTGTCGCGGGAGTACAGCTCGTCGCCGTCATCATCGTCGTCGTCGCCCCAAATCGGGTTGCGGAATTCGTTCGTTGGTATGTCTTGGCGAATCCCCAAAAAGGATCGCAGCTTATCCATAAACGGAAAATGTGTCATTGCGGCTAAATAATTGCTGATTTGTCTTTGGCTACTGGATCGGAAGGATTGTTTTAGTGTTTTAAACTGAAATTGCGCAACAAATATTTTCTTTCCCGACAGCGCTTGACAGCCCACAGAACGCTACAGATTGATTTGACAGATTACTCATGGGCTGCGTTCGGAATCGCGCTCAGAGCACGCACAAGGTGCTCACTTATCTTGCATCTTTTTTTAGTCGACTACTAAGACGAAAAGGGATGCAAGGTGCTGTGAGCGCACTGAGCGCGATTCGGAACGCAGCCACGGACGTCGAAGGGACGTCGGACAGCTGACAGAACATGATCGGAAACTAGAATTTGATTTAATGGATTTCAAGTTCCAATAAAGTCAATATTACGGTGTATTTTAATTAATAAAAATGACATCAATGTATTAAATATTAGGTACATTTATTTTAATGATACCTAAAGCAAATTTTCTTGAGTGATTTCTGAACGCTCATTGTATGCCAATTGATCAAATGTCAATGGAGTGGAGTAGCTGGGATTAGTACAATTGTACATCTGATAGAGAAAATGTATTCATAAGCGTAATGAAATAACGTTTATTTTAAGTTTACAGTTTTCACAAAAAATATATTCTATACTGTAATTGGCAGCTACTAGAACATTCAGCTTAATTGATTGGATTGTCATGATTTTATGTGATTGGTTGGTTGATTATGGTTGGAGAGTGGTTGGATTATTTACGGCCATTTACGACACGGCGGGCAGTTGTGAATAGAAAGTGAATGATTTAAGTTGCTCAATATTTATGATACAATAACAAATGAACTTTTTCAACACCGTATGATGCTTGAGAAGCTAAATAGTGACATGGTCTCGCAGCTGCGACCTTGATATTGGCTGCTTGTTCTCCTAAAAGGTATGTTTACCACCTATGCCGTGTTAAATTGGGTATTTATATTGCGATTAGCCCACAGCGGGAATTAAATAGTATGACAGGGTGGAATACCCACGCTTGCTGGCTTATTTTAAACCAGATCCAACTTTGAACCATCACCTTATTATTTATTAATTAGCGTAGTTATTTGTTCGTATTTTATAAAAAAATATATTTACTTAATCAAATCATCGCAAATGTGGTGCACAAATACAATGCAAATGCGGTAAAAGTAATATAAATTTTCCGCCATACTCTTTATCAGTAGACATTAGGAAAGAAACATGAAATTAGTTAAAACACTTATAAATTAGCAGTAACATTATAAAAACTGCAATCTACCGTCTACTTTTATGAAGTGTGATTTCGTTCTATGTGTAGGTAATTAAATTTACTATTTATTATCTACATTGGGCACAATAAATTGTTTGTGCTAAGTCATGTGACTTAAATCCACTACACTACTTTGAAAATACCTACAATAGTTTTGTATTGTTCTCAATGGATTGATATACCTATTATGTCATTGTTGGTAATGTATGCAGGAATTGAAATTGAATCTTACTTCTGTGCTTTTAAAAACGAATATAATGTGAATCCTTAATTGTCTCTAATTCTACACATACCTACATATCTTACATTATGTAAGATATGTAGGTATGTACCTTTCCCTTCCTGTGTCCCTTTTTTCCCCCCCGGATACCAGTCCACGAGGTACCAGGCGGGTGTGGAGATACAGGTCAGCTGATTGGGATGAAATGCGCCACTTTTTCGCATCTTATCCTTGGCTTCAAACTTGTTTCAACTCTTCTGACCCTTCAATTTGTGCAGATGCTGTAGCTGGTGTCTTGGGTCGGGCTATGGAATATTTCATTCCATATTCTGACATTCCCCTCAGCTCGAGCCATCCTCGGTGGTACAATGCTGAATGCTCCGCCGCTGAAGTGGCTAAGCAATCAGCGTACAAAGCCTGGGCCGAGGCGCGGTCTCTTAAAGCGTCAGACTGCCGCGATAAAAAGAAGGCGTTCAATAAAGCAGCCAAATCTTGCAAAAAGGTACTCAAGCGGGCTCGATTTGACCGTATAAGCCGTATTGGGGCTAAGATTGCATCGCAACCAATGGGTAGTAAAGCTTTTTGGTCCTTAGCCAAAGCGGTTGAGTCGAGTTTTTGTCGCCCAACTCTTCCACCACTGCAAAAGCCTGACGGTACCCTGGCTCACACCGCATTAGATAAAGCAAACTTGTTTGCTAGTCTATTTGCAAGCAATTCCCGTCTGGATGCTGGAAAAAAAACACCTCCTGTTTTACCTCCAGGTGATTCTGTCATGTCTGAGGTACGTATTAAACAGAAAGAGGTTCTTAGAATACTCCGTACTCTAGATGTCAACAAAGCTAGTGGTCCTGATGGCATTCCAGCAGTGGTGTTGCGCAACTGTGCGCCTGAGTTGGCTCCTATACTGACACGCCTGTTTCGCCTCTCTCTCGAAAAGGGGCAAGTTCCGAGGTCCTGGAAGCTTGCTAATGTGCAACCTGTGCCCAAGAAGGGAAGTCGTGCTGACCCTGCCAATTATAGACCCATAACAGTCACCTCCATTCTTTGTAAAAGCATGGAGCGTGTACTCAACAATAAGCTCCTGACATACCTCGAAGACAACGGTCTACTTAGCGATCGTCAGTACGGTTTCAGACGTGATCGATCAACCGGTGATCTTCTTGGGTATGTCACTCACATATGGGGCCAAGCCTTGGAGAGTCATGGCGAGGCCATTGCGGTCTCTCTTGACATTTCGAAGGCTTTCGACAGGGTTTGGCACGGGGCCCTTAAGAGCAAGCTTCCTTCGTTTGGAATTCCCGCTGCTTTGTGCGACTGGATCTCAGACTTCTTGGGTGAACGATCGATAAGAGTGGTCATTGATGGCTGCTCTTCCGATCTATTGGCTATAAATGCTGGTGTACCCCAAGGGTCTGTCCTCTCTGCAACACTCTTTTTGCTGCATATTAACGACCTTCTTTGTCCAGGTGTCTTCGGATACGCTGATGACAGCACTGTTACAGAGAGTTACACTTCCTCCGCTCGCACAAGTAGCGCCGAGATCACTTCCCTTAGAGAGGCTATGATTGAGCGGTTGAACTCAGCACTTGGGGTAGTGTCTGACTGGGGCGATGCCAATCTTGTGCAGTTCAACGCTAGTAAAACACAGGCGTGTCTGTTTTCTGCCAAAAAGAGTCCGCTTGGTCTGACTCCAACTCTCCAAAATACACCTTTGCCTTTGTCCGACCATTTAGAGCTGTTGGGTATGGACATATCCTCTAACTTGAGCTTTGGTCGGTCTGTCATGTCCAAAGCGAAAACAGCTGCAAAAAAGCTTGGCATCCTCTCAAAGGTGTGGCGGTACTTCACACCGGAACAGTTGCTCCATTTATACCAAGCACAAGTTCGGTCGTGTATGGAATATTGTAGTTACCTCTGGGATGGCTCTGCAAAGTATCAGCTGGATGCTTTGGACTCGGTAGACCGTCGAGCTAGAAGGATGATAGGCGACGATACGCTCGTTGGAACCAAGCTTCAAAGCTTGGAGCATCGGCGTAGAGTTGCTTGTCTGTCGGTTTTTTACAAGGTGTATTATGGAGAGTGCGCTCAGGAACTTCACGACCTTATACCACCGTCTACCTTTTATCATCGGACTACTAGACGACGGGAGGGTTTCCATCCTCATGTGGTTGAGTTTCCCATGAGTCGTACAAAGCGATGCTCTAAATCTTTTCTTGTTCGCACTGCTAAACTATGGAATTCCCTCCCTGCGTGTGTGTTCCCCAGCTCCTATAATCTTGGTGTATTCAAGTCTAGAGTGAATAGGCATCTTCTGGGTAAGCGTGTTCCACCTTAGACCCTATCATTACTTTCCATCAGGTGTGATCAGGGTCAAACGCAAGCCCATTTGTAATAAAAAAAAAAAAAAAAATGTATGGCCTTTTAAAAACACGTTTAGGAACAGGTTTGAATAAAAGCTTCCAGGTACTTATTGCGTTTGCTTCTTTGTACTTATTGCGTGATTGTTTTATTATCACCTAACTATTCATGAATAATCCAACTTCATTTTTTTACATATTTAGAAATGTATGTGGGTACCAAAGCCAAGTTAAATATATAGACTGCCAATCTCCTCACATTACGGTGTACATCGGCAATAGCAAGGGGGCTTCAAATTTTCATACTTCGCCGTATAGCGCCATCTAGATGTTGCTCATGGAGTTCAAATTTATATGCAGGATCTAGGCAGCGACATCTATTAACAGAACACAGTCGTCCGGATCACCTGTTGCTATAGGTGTGCCGCAAGGTTCAATTTTAGGCCCGTTTTTATTTCTGGTCTATATAAATGATTTGCCCTGTATTGTGCAAGAGAGGCATAAAATAGTTCTATTCGCAGATGACACCTCACTCATTTTTAAAGTAGATAGGAAGAAAAATAACATAGATCAGGTTAACAATGTACTTTCTACAGTTGTTAACTGGTTTACAGCTAACAATCTACTTTTGAATTCTAAGAAAACTAAATGCATGAGGTTTTCACTCTCTAATGCACCACGTGTAGACGATATCCAGGTTAAATTAAAAAATGAAACGTTAGAATTTGAGGGGAAAACAATCTTCCTAGGCTTTACTCTAGACTCAAAACTGCGTTGGAACGAACATATCTCTTCCTTAGCAGGTAGACTTAGTTCTGCAGCATATGCAGTAAGGCGTATTAGGCAGCTCACTGACGTCGAGACGGCCAGGTTAGTCTATTATAGTTATTTCCATAGTGTCATGTCTTACGGAATTATACTTTGGGGGAGAGCAGCTGACATTCAAACCATCTTTGTGTTGCAAAAGCGGGCTGTACGTGCAATATATCAACTTGGGTCTCGGGTCTCCCTTAGAGAAAAATTCAAGGAGATAAACATTCTTACCGTTGCGTCACTATACATATTTGAAAATATCATGTATGCTCGTAAGAACTTGCACGACTTTAAGCATAACAGTGATGTTCACAATTTTAACACTAGGAATAAGGATAAACTTTTTGTTACTGGTTACCGTCTTCGTAAAGTGAGCTCTTCGTTTGTTGGGAACTGTATACGATTTTATAACAAATTGCCTTCTGATGTTGCTAATATGCCATTTAAAAAGTTCAAGTCGTTCATTAAGTGCCGCCTTTTAAAGAAGGCATATTATTCGGTGAATGACTTTTTAGATGATAAGAATCCTTTTAAGCCAACTGTTTAGGTTATTATTATTGACTAGTAACATGATATGTGTCTCGCTGGGCAAATATTAACTCTTTTTTTTTTCTTTCACTACCAAATTTGTCCAGCAGCTGGAGCATGTCATGCTCGCTTTAAGGTCCTTGCTTACAGCGGCGTCGTTGATCGGGTCGCCACCTTCCCTAAGAAATGGTTGAGGGAGGCGATGGCTGAGATACGCGTCACGCTCGTGAACGGGTGCTGTCTGTGGGGTCCGGTCTGTTCATGCTTGCAAGGACGTTTAAAAATAATCATTAGCTTTAAATATATTACTAAGTCAAACATTTTAAGCGAGAGACCTCATCATGTTCTTATTGACATGTATTAATGAACTCTTTTATACATGATGTATTTCATTATTTATTGACATTTTGAGACTGTCGACATCTATGGAATTTATATTTATTTGACAATGGAGGCCATCTCCATAATTTTTTTTTTTTTTTTCTGGACCCTTGGAGACTATACATCTCTAAGATCTTAGATTTAAGTTTAAGTTAGGGACTATACATCCCTTCAATGTAATTGTAGTACGTACCGATATGTATATTTTATACATGTAATGTAAATGTTATAACTATGTGTAAATTTTGAAAAAAGGCCTTCTGCTTGAGTTTGTTGCGGCGCTTCTTCTCAAGCAATGGGTCTAGGAAGCGCTAGTAAATTCTTTTCTGACGTGTAAAAGTGCCCCTATGTGGCCAATTTGCTGAATAAATGATTGAATTGAATTGAATTGAATTGAATCGCATTTAACACTTATATCGGGCGTACGCTGATTTGTATGTAGGTTGACATTCTAGGTTTACCTCCCTTTTTGGGGTTCCGAAGTCCACAAGGAACCCTTATAGTTTCGCCATGTCCGTCCGTCCGTCCGTCCGTCCGTCCGTCCGTCCGTCTGTCCGCACTATTGCTCGGAGATGCTTAGTTCTAGAAAGCTGTAATTTGGCATGAATATACATACTAGTTACGCTGACAAAGTGGTACAATAAAATTTTGAAATATATTTTTTTAAAGGGTACCTCCCCTACTCGTAAAGTGGGGATGTAATTTTTTTTCTTGCTTACCCCATGATGCGGCATATCGTTGAATAGGTCTTAAAAACATTGTGGGTTTGTTAAAACCATTTTTTTTATTAAGTGATGCGTTTGTGAAATATTAAGCTTTAAAGTGCTATTTTTTGTTAGAGTCGCGTGTCCCCCCCCCCCCCTGTCAGCTAAATGGTGGTATTTGGATGGCTGAAAAAACGGTTGTGGCATATATAATGTAGTTGAAAGGAAAACTATCACAGCTAAGTAGGCTGTACAAATTTACGAGTAATAGCCGACCAACTTATGAAATGATTAAAATACCAATGATTTTTCTCGAGCGGCAGGGCGTCAGGCGGGCACGTCATACCACAGGCTAGCTAGATGCTAATAAGTCTTAGAAAGGTACTGTAGGCATCGTCAACTTCGGAACCCTATACTTTGCGCGTGGCCCGACACGCACTTGGCCGGTTTTTCTATATATAGTAATAATATAATAAGTAGTAATAATATAGTAAGTAGGTACTTATATTTTCCTACATACCTGAAGTAAACGCCTCAGTCAGTCTTGGACACATTTAATTTAAGTACAGTCATGTACAAGCTATCTGTAGAATTCGTGTGTCCATCACCGGAGCCTTGTCCATGACAGGCCCGCCACATAGAGTCGGAATTCCATGACGAAATCCCGCAGCGGAATTCCGTAACGGAATTCCGGACGCATGCCCTAAATAAAAAATGTATAGACCTGCCACACACATATGCAATTCGGAAATGTTAACGGAAAATTAATGCGTATGTGTGGTTGGTAGGTCTATTACATTTTGTATGGAGGGTATGCGTTCGGAATTTCCGAATCGGAATTCCGTTGCGGGATTCCGTTACGAGATTACGACTGTATATGGCGGGTCTTGAATTCTTGATAGTTCGGTAGGGTCATTGACCATTTAACCCGGCGATCAGCTTAGTCCATTAAATGATAAGCTATGTTATTCGACTCTGTTTATACTATGCACAATTGCGCAAGTATTGTGAAAAAACACTAATTAGAGTGACTGTTAACTTAATTACCAGATTCATTTGTAGAAAAATAGGTAACGTTTGAGCGAGACTTAATCGTCTTCGGATTTTACTTCCTTCGCGGATTAACTTCCAATACCTAATCCTTTCTTGGTGCTCTCCTCCATTGTAGGAGAACGAGTCTGTACAAACTTTGAAGCTCTACACTTTATTCAGAATGCACCAACTGCTGCAGTCATGAAACGCATATTTTATCTCGATTTTCCCGTTTTTTTCGAGACATGCGAGGTGCCGTGGCTACCTACTCAAATGCAATGTATATATTCGTAATTTCGTAGCTACTAGCTTTCTACCCGCGACTTCGTAAGCGTGGAGCTCGGTTATATAATAAAGAAGAGTTATAGAAAGTATAGCCTGTGACATTCCCGGGTACTCGAACTGTTCCAGCGGTTTACTCTGAAAGTTGACAACGTCGCAAATAGCTGTCAAATATTTTGCTTATTTCATTAATTTCTGAATATTACTGAATGAAGACATGAATTATCGCTCTATGGTTGAATAAAACATTAAGTATGGATTGCAACAGTTATCATAGGAACACGAAGTTTTTAGTATTATGGAAGTAATATCTTTTGAAAACTTTCCATCGCAGTTTCCATGCAATAATCTTATCATTTGAATGCCTAACTAACAAATATAAAACGAGACGCGTCATTCAACCATAGACTGATATCTTCCTTTTTAATTCAGCAATATTGAGAAATTAATAAAAATAGCGAAACATTTGACAGCTATATGCGACGTTGCCAACTTTCGGGATAAACCCTCTTAAGAGTGAAAAGGTAAAATGGCAGACACACAAAGTTATTTATTCACATTTAAAATTATAATGTTATTATGGATGTGACAATCTGATAAGTGGGTCAGGGGAGCCACATACGAGTTATATTATACGCGTGCCTAAGCTTTCTGGCGTTTAATAATAACCCGCTGTCACAACAACCATATAGTGGACGAGGGGTTTATGTGACTGGTTTAAAAATATATGGAGCCCCATGCCTCGCTTACATCGTACTAACTTGCCGCCAAGGCATTTGTAATAAAATTCAAGGGTTATGTTTCATTCAATATGATAACTCTTGAAAAAACTGCAGGCTAAGATAAATTTTCTTTCATATGAAATTGATTGAACCTTATTTCCGCTATTTAGCATCAAATCGATTTTCAAGGCAACCTCCTGTTGCAATGAGCCTGCAGCAGCGCGAAGAAAACACAAAAATAGGTACCCTACTTTACACATGGACTATTCGTTTTCTTGCCGAATCAGTTTTCACAGAATTATAGCAAATACCTAGGTAGGTCTGGCTACTGGGTCGGCGTAGGTACAGTACAATGGGCAATTGGGCAAATTAGTGATCACGTTTTCAAGGGCTTGAGATAAATCCGGTAACTAATTGGCTAAAAATCGATGGATGATTAAGGACTGCTCGTCACATGACCCTGAAGCGGGTGGCTCGTTAAAGGCATGGCTGATTAGGTAATAGTTAGGGAATGCAAAACCCGGTGCAATCTGAAACCCGGGTATTACCCGACTTTTCTTCAGAAAACCGGGTTACCCGGGTATCTACCCGGGCTTCATAAAAATAAAAATAAAAACGTGTAGAACATCAAAATCTTGGTTTAAGGTCATAGACGTGAGGCGTGAGATGATTCTGCAGTATTTAGGCGATGTTTGTAGCTCGATAGCTCAACAGATGCATCGGAAAGTTTCTGAAGAGCGATAATATGTTCGCTGATTCAATATTTTTAACATATTAAAGCCAAGGAAGGACTATTGAACGTACATAGGCTCTAAGGTGTCTCAGAGGTCTGTCTATTGGGCAAAGGAGTTTGGACTTTTGTGCCTCAGTTAATGACCATGATTGGGCGCCGTGGGTTAAAACAGGCAAGATGCATACATCTACGTGTTGGCGTTTCAAGGAAATGGGAAGGGTTCCCTTCATAAGATCCTTCATGCACCAGAATCTCCTCCAGCTGTTATAGATTCTTCTCTTAATATCTTTATCCTGTATGTAAGTGAAGGAGACAATCTGGCCCAAGTAGGTGTACTCGGCAACGTATTGCATGGCCTGTCCATCCACCGTAACCTTTACTTTCGCGCGATTGGTCATCAACTAAGTCTTCGACCTGTTCATCGTAAGTCCAACCTCAAGGCTTGCGCTGCTGAGGTCTTGCAGCATAAATGTCAGTTTAGATACCGATGTTGTCGGCGAATCTAAGATTAGTCAATTTCCGATTTTCAAAGGATGTTAAATTCAGCTATTTTTAAGCTGCTAAATATTTACAAGCTGTTTTCTCAAGTCCTCTCATTGCGAACCAATACCATCTCACGCGCAGTTTTTACTACTTTCAACCTTTCTAACAAGCATATTGTGGAAGAAGCTAGAGTACCGTAGACCACATACCTACATGCGTTGTGGCAGGTTATACAGAAGACCAAACAGTATAAGTAACTTCACCTTTGCCTATTGCATTTGTGGACTCTGAGAGCGCCTTCGATATGATCTTTCCAAAGCTATTCATCGCTGCATTGCTGGATGCTTTAAAGATTCTGGACTGGACTGGAAGGGGCCAGGCACTAATTTAAATGGCGAGAGTTGTCGACGATTTTGTATTCATGGATGAGGCAGACCCATGGAAGGCCTCAGTGCCATTGCCATGCTCGTTGACCTCAGCAGAGTTTCTGATACAGTTAGTCTGAAAATTTACATGGATAAGACGAAAATAATGTGCATGCAGGGCCAACTCCCGTAATTATAAGAGGCTCCGCGCGATTCTTGACGATTATGTATACCTACCTGAGTAAACGGTCCTGTTAGTTACGAGTTAGTCAAACTTCGATTCGGTCACGCGGCGAATCCGACTCGGATAGACAGCATTCGGGAACAGGAAGCTTCGTAGTGTCTTTTCGCCCAAATTACCACAGTGTTTCAAGTCAAAAGTCTTTGAGCAGTGTGTTGTCAATTATGATTTATGGATCTAAGACGTTGGCGCTAAATGAGCTTCATAGGAAAGCTCCAAGTTGAGTCAATAGGGAGGGCTACGCTCGGGATGTCTCTCTCTCTAATAAAGTAAGAAATGATAATATACTTATCCGCAGTAGAACTAATGTCACCGGTCACCGCTCACAGATCTGCTTGAGTGATGATGGGAAGTGTTTCTGCGGATTCTTAAAGGTATTTCTTCGAAAACAGAATGAAAATTGTTTGTTATTTGCGTAAATATTTGTTGTTTTTACGATTCGGGTAGAAACCGGGTTTTGGGCTCAAAACCCGGGTTTTACCCGATTCCAAAAGTGGGCGGGTACCCGGGTTTTCGGGTACCCGGGTACCCGGGTTGCACTCCCTAGTAATAGTGTCGATTTTCTACGTTGAACAGCTTTCTGTTAAGATAGAAATGTAAAGATGCCGCAGTACAGGTCTAGGCAGTTCAGTTTTTTTCCTCCTACGAGTAGTATTTGCATATTTGTATTTATTTGGAAGCCGTGGTGGCCTAGTGGTTCGACCTACCACCTCTCATGCCGAGGGTCGGGGGTTCGACTCCGGCTCGCACCTCTAAGTTTACTTATGTGCGAAATTCAATTTGAATTTACCACTGAGCTTTTCGGTGAAGGAAAACATCGTGAGGAAACCTGCACGCATTTGCGAAGTAATTCAAAGATGTGTGTGAAGTCCCCAATCCGCAGTGGGCCCGCGTGGGGACTATAGCCCAAACCCTCTCGTGATGAGAGGAGGCCTGTGCCCAGCAGTGGTACACAAATAGGCTGTAGTAGTAGTACGAGTAGTAGTCATCATCATCATCATCATTTCAGCCGAAAGACGTCCACTGCTGGACATAGGCCTCCCCCAAGGCTCGCCACTCAGACCGGTCCTGTGCTACTTGCTTCCACCGGTTTCCCGCAACCTTCACGAGGTCGTCGCTCCATCTTGTTGGAGGCCTACCGACAGCTCGTCTCCCGGTTCGCGGGCGCCACTCGAGAACTTTCCGGCCCCACGAGTCGGGTCGGTCTTACGAGTAGTAGTAGTACTATTTAACCCGGAACCCCACTGTGGGTTCGTGTGTAGCGCGTGCCCGTGCACTGCTGTCGAAGTAAGTTTTCGCTCCTCCTATTTGAAAAGTTTTAGCTATTTTGCTCCCTCTCCATCTCTGCCCCGCTAACAGGCAGCAAAGTACGATTTTGCTCCCTAGGGAGCTCTCTGCTGCTACCCGTTTTCTTTTAGGAGTGAAAAGCAGAGTGTACAACACGGTAGCAAAATTATTTACACCTTGGCTATGCAGCTTGAATACCGCGGTAAATAGGTATATACCATTTTGGTCCCTACAATCTACTATTTCCATTTAAGTTTTTTTACCATTGAGCTTTTGAGGGCCCGCGTGGGGAGTGGTACCTGGTGACTATCGTCAAAGTCACCCAGTCTTAAAAGGAAGTAGGTTTTTATATCAAATATACTCGCGCGGTTATAGTGTTTGTCCAACCGTTACGGTGTGTAAATATTTCCTTTATCAGACCCATCTTGATCCGAAATAATGATTCAGACTGAAATCTAATTCCACTATTGTCGACACGTAAAATATAGGTTATCAATGGCATCCCACGTATTTATTGGAATTTCTCGGCTTTCTTCCTTTGAAGTAGATTTCTTTCGCAATGAATTTTGCGATGAAATTAGCATAACATTTATTAGGGGTTTCTAATGACAAAATACCGAGACATTGTATATATTCGTTATGTTCTATGGTTACATTAAGAGTAAAACTTATTATGATATCCAGAATATCCGCTACCACAATTGACCATGGAAGTAGTAACTTATTACCTCCATGCAATGGACCACCATTCCAATCACCAGAGACCACTCGTGATCGAGAGAGACTCTGAGTTTGACATGTCTTTGAATTCTTCCTAAATGCGCGTTGAATTACTGACCCGACTGACTGGCTGACGAGGTACTGACAGCCTATCTGTAAAACACAGACGACCGACAACACCGATTTTGAGGACTATCTCAGACGACAATTTTAATATTTCTTGTACAATAATGACAGAATAAGGATTAAATGTGAGGACTAGTTAAGTGAAAACCAATTTGGCTTCTTTGCTATCAACATCCTTGTCCAGAAATGCATAGACATGCAAACAGACGTATTTATATGCTTCATAGATTACGAAAAAGCCTTGGACCGTGTCCGACACGAGGTACTAATAAGACGTTTACAGGATATTGGGCAGGATGGCAAGGATCTGCTTATTATCCAGAATATTTACTGGAATCAGACCGGCACAATTAGGGTTGACGACGAGGAAACCGAGGAAACCGCAATATGTCGGGGTGTGAGACAAGGTTGCATAATATCTCCACTTTTGTTTAACCGTACTCTGAGGCCATCATGTCTGAAGCATTAGAAAACCGAAACTGGGGTGTCGTGATCAACGGACAGGTTATTAACAACCTGAGATATGCCGATGATACCGCTCTCGTTGCTTCGTCGCTGGAAGATTTGCAAAGGATCGTTGACTCCGTTTATAACTGTAGTCAAAATGCCGGGCTTACGATGGACTTGGCAAAGACGAAGTTGAGTGACGCCGAAGAAGACGCCGTGTGGTGTGGTATCAGATCATTCAGATCAGAGTGCGTCACTATAGAAGCAATATCCGCCGTCCCGACGGAACGCGAATGCCACGCATGCCGAGTCGCACTCATTTCTTCGACGGCCTTCGCGATTCCACTGTCTTGAGATAATAGATAATGAATAGGAACGAATGAAGTAGCGGATGAAAAGGCATTTATTAGTTTATTACTGGCAGTTATAGGCCTCAACAAAACGAAACTTAAAAAGCCTAAATGATCAAGCATTATAGTTTATGTACACTCATATCATAAACCCTCTATGATGCGTTCAAAAATCGGTACTTAATGACATCCGTTATGACAGCGAGTTCTGTCAAAGCCAAGTTCCTATCTGTGGTCACTGGTCATACAGTAATAGTACATTACTGCAGAGACCAGTAAGTAAGCCATACTGGCCAAGTATGATATTGACGGACCGAGGCGCCAGCCGAGGTCCGGCTACATACGCGGCCAGTATGGCTCTTACGGTCGAAGCAAGTATAGTGCTTTTCTCAAAAATGAAACACGAATAAAAGACAAAAATATATTTAAGAAATATTGAAGGTTACATTCATATTTGGGCACTTGCTAGTACTACACAACGAAGCATGGAATATACTGCCCATAAGCTTGACGGCTGCATTATTTGGCGCAGATGGTTAAAGTAAGCCAGGAACACATTCTCTGACCAATTATAAGCTTTATTGTCTTCCTTCCACTTAATGAACTTTTCGTATTTCTTTAAATATCTCTCCTTTGACTTAGGTGGAAGTAAATTATTTTTGGCTAACTCCGCCTCTGCTTTTAAGTGAGGAGGAGTGCCGTCCATATTGGAATCTGACTCACTTGAACTCATTTTATTCAAAAATGTATTCAATAACACGAACAAAATATGTTTTACTTAAAATCCCGCCTTAGCTCTAGCGCCTAGCCGACTGTCATTACGTTTTTTTTTTATAAAGACTGCGTTTAGTTATTTGCACTGAGTTACTTGCACTGTTGCCAATCTCATTTTTTATTGGTAATATTTCATAATTTTTACATTGTAGAACTAATGTTCATAATATTAACTTTAACTCAGACCTCTTTTTTTATAATATAAAACAGGTATTCCGAAGTCAACAATTATCTTAACTGTTTCCGCCTTTTTACACACTACAATTGTGAATTAAACGCAGCATGCAAACGTTCCGCGCACAAACCTTGTCGATAGGTTTTTTTTTTAAATATTGGATCATGTGTTTTTTATACGTACTGCCTATTGCGCTGACCTATTTTAGTTTTTTATTGTTCTTAGTGAATATAATGAAACATTTTGTCATGTGCAAAATAAAAAGGACGTATACTTTAATAAATATGCTTTAAATATGTAAATTTAAAGTGAAATGTCGTTCAAGGTAATTATTTTTTATCCTTTATCTATTTTAAATTTATATACGACCTCAGCACCTAATCCTTTGTATTGGTTGGTGGCGATGTAAAAATGTGCTTCGAAATTCAAATAACATGATACGTAATGGAATTACATACGTACTTACTGGACAATTATTGATTCCAAATTCAAAATCTCGCTATTTACTGGACACTTCCAATAAGCCTTCGGTATGACCTACTTTACTGGATCCTTTTTAGCGATGTTATGGCAACATAACATAGCATTTTTGAGAAAAATTCATTTTACAAAGTCGAAATCGATGCTGCAATGATGATCAAATTTCGAACATCTTCCAGCAGCAATGCCCGCCTATCTTCTTCAGTCAGACGAAAGTTTGTTCCAAATACAAATGTCGGCTCTATTTAGTGTACTTATGCTTTTTGAAAACGAATGTGAGACACTGACGTGTTCGAATTGCCGCCATTGTGGACCGATTTTAAAGCATCTTAGAAGATTTATAAAATGAGTATAGATAAAGTTGTGAATGCAAGTACATAATTAGGACTTAAAACACTCGTGCGATATAATTATGGAACTCGCCAGCCGGCTCGTTTCATAAAACCCCTCTATTATGTAACAGTTACATAAACTACTATAGTAGACCTTTAACTGTTAGGGTAGTGCGTTTTTCGGAAACATTCATGTCTTGTTTAATCTTTCATTTTCAGATTTATTAGAACATCTTCCGATTTTACTTAGATTTCTTAGGTACGATAAGATCTTGCTTGACGTGGTATGTAAGCCAATTTGTCGCGAAGTTTTACCAAATTGTAATTTTAGCAATTTAGGGTCGCCCTTGTAACTTTTGATCCTTCCGATCGGCAGCGCTGTGTATTAGAATTAGATTTCTAATGTTGATAACCTGCATAAGTTAAAAATAGCTAAAGTAATAATGCTCGTATGTGATCTGAAGAAGCTAGTTATCTCACGTAACGTATAGTGCAGTCACGATATAGATACTGTAATTATGTAATTAAGTATCGCTGGAGGTAGTACTAACCACACGCGGTTCATAGCTGGCCTGGACCTGTACTGAATATGTAATGTGGTCGATAATACACTGCAATGCTAACTTGATATCCATTCCATGGTTGGACTTCCATTTCAGAATGCATCTTCTTTATGACTAAAGCGCCGACCTATCGACTTAACCCATTGGTACGTAGATAGTATATTCATTTCTGTTAAATTCATTTAAAAGTGACGTGTAAAAGTGGCCAGATGTGGCATATTTGCTGTTTTTTTTTGAGCCCATAGATACAACGAATGTTCGCTTACACATAAACGAAATAAAAAAAAGGTACGATTATATTTTAACTCAGCACTTTCTTGAAAAATTACGATCAATGTCAAACAATGCGATTGCTGGAAAACCCCTCAGGGCTCAGGTATATACCTATATAATAGACTATATAATGACTCATAGGACTTTGTCAACAGGCTGACAGAATAGCAAGGAGCGATTAGAAAATCCTTGCAATTATTAACAATTATCCGCACATAAGTATATTTAACTTGGTGTTGGAATCGAACTAACCGACGAACAATCCTAATTTTACGAGGATTTTACACCCAAAACGAACGAGTGTGTGGTATGTGAATTACTTCATCATCAATATCATCGTGATCAATCGGTATCTAAGTATACTTTATTTAAGAAGCCCGTAGGAAAAAGCTATCATTCGAAGAAATTGAGATGCGTCGTTGCTGCTTCCTTTCTTAGCCGTAATTTTAAGGGACCAGCGAGGCATTGGGCGTCATAATTAAACATGTGTCGTCGATAATGGTTATGGAGTAGCGTCACAGAATATTTAATAGAACAGAATGACCACGGGATCACCCGCTTGAATCTAGCCCGCGCTTAACTCGCCGTGAAGTCGTCTCACCTGCATTCGGAGATGGTGAAAAACTGTCGGTAGGCATCCAATAAGATGGAGCGACGACCTCGTAAATGTCGCGGGAATCCGGTGGAAGAAAGAAGCACAAGACCGGTCTGAATGGCGCGCCTTGGGGGAGACCTATGTCCAGCAGTGGACGTCTTACGGCTGGCATGATGATGATAAGGTACGGCGATGTGGTTCAAGGGCGATTATTTTATTACTCGTCAAATCAGCTAGTCAATTCTTATAACTCCAGCCATAACAGTAACATTTTTAATTTAGTATGAGTGACTGACGTCATTTGCATGTATAAATATAGTTACCTACATCTCACCAACAATTTACGTCGTCTGGTCGCTTGTGGTGGAGATGCTCCGTCATTATGGCCTCAAAGAGTCCCTCCCGTGTCATAACACAAATCACTCCGATTGTAAGAGCACGTACATGCTCCTCTGAAACGATATTACATTCTAAGGGTGTGCTCTTGAGGGGTGTATTTTTTTGTTTTGAGAATATTCTCGGACCGTACCTAGGAGTTTCAGCATGCCGTATGTATGAGTACCTAGCTAAACCTATAGATATTAGATATGTACCCATCTTAATTTAAGAATTTTACATAAGTACGTAAATAGAATTATACTTCATTTATGTGACGGAATGCGTTAAACGCGAATAACTTTTTCTCGCGTTAGAAAGCGAGAAATACATATCTCGAAATCTATAAATAATTTCGAGCCTTTATTGTTCAATTGAATAGTTACGCAGCATGACATAGTACATTACAGACTTAGGGTGGTGATTTCGTAAATGTCCCAGATCGCAGGTTTCGATCTGCGATCTGGGGCTTTACGAATTACCATCCGTGGTTTGTCAAAAGTTTTACGTCTTGCCTTGACCAAGAAGTGAGATTTTCTCTCCGCGTAGCGGGCAGAAAATCACACTTTATGGCCAAGGGTGATGTAATAGTACATTACAGACCTAGGGTGGTGAATTCGTAAATGTCCCAGATCGCAGGTTTCTGTGGCCCGAACCGAAGGTGAGGGCCATAAATATGCGATCTGGAGCTTTACGAATGACCACCCGTGGTTTGTCAAAAGTTTTACGTCTTAAGCCAAGCCAAGAAGTGAGATTTTCTCTCCGCGTAGCGGGCAGAAAATCACACTTTATGGCCAAGGGTGATGTAAACTTATTTTACCAATACATCAAGTCGGCGGAGCGTGTAGAAAGTACAGACAAGTCTCGTCTATTGCTTGGTTGATAAATAAACCAACGTGTTTTTGCTGTGTCCTCGGCCTTAGAGCGGCCGCGCTCGCCAGTGCGTTTCGCTCGGCCGCCGCAGCCACACTTGACGTTTCCCTTTTAAACGATTGCAAATGCTGTTTTTCCCAAGTTAAAGTTGCAAGTGACCTGGATTTTTATCATTATTTGAGTTGACAGGTGAGTCGCCGAGCTTGACTTTTGATATCCACCAACTTACCATGCCGCTAGCTAGTGTATAGTTTTTAACTAAGTTATGACCATTTATTTATGACGTGACTTCTCCGATTCTCTGTTGTTCGACTTTTATGTAAATGTCCGAGATATCGTATGTTTTCGTTTTAACTTAATCGTCATTGGATAAATATGCTCAATGCAACTGGTACCTGTTTCTCATTGTACATTGTTCGCGATTCTAAGAATACCTACCTAACAATTACGCTTCTGTTTTCTTCGTATCCTTTCATCATCATCATCATCATTTCTGCCGATAGACGTCCACTGCTGGGCATAGGCCTCCCCCAAGGCGCGCCACTCAGACCGGTCCTGTGCCACTCGCATCCACCGCGTTCCCGCGACCTTTACAAGGTCGTCACTCCATCTTGTTGGAGGCCTACCGACAGCTCGTCTACCGGTTCGCGGACGCCACTCCAGGACTTTCTTGCCCCATCGGCCATCAGTCCTGCGAGCAATGTGCCCCGCCCACTGCCACTTAAGGTTCGCAATTCTTCGGGCTATGTCGGTGACCCTAGTTCTACTGCGGATATCCTCATTTCTGATTCTATCACGCAGAGAAACCCCGAGCATAGCCCTCTCCATTGCCCTCTGGGTGACCTTGAGCCTTCTTATGAGGCCCATCGTAAGCGCCCACGTCTCGGAACCATAAGTCATCACTGGCAACACACACTGGTCGAAGACTTTCGACTTAGACACTGCGGTAATTTGGACGAAAAGACACTGCGAAGCTTCCCGAACGCTGCCCAGTCGAGTCGGATTCGACGATTGATCTCTTTCTCGAAGTTGGACCTACCTAACTGGACTGTTTGTCCCAGGTATACATAATGGTCAACAACTTCGAGCGCAGAGCCTCCGATTATTACTGGAGTTGGCACAACATGAACATTGGACATGATCTTCGTCTTGTCCATGTTCATTTTCAGACCAACTCGATCGGAAATTCTGCTGAGGTCAACGAGCATTGCACTGAGGTCTTCCATGGTCTCAGCCATAACTACTATATATCGTCGGCAAATCGAAGGTGAGTGATGTACTCGCCATTTACATTGATGCCTCGTCCTTTCCAGTCCAGCACCTTGAAGGCATCCTCCAATGCAGCGGTGAACAGCTTCGGAGAGATTACGTCTCCTTGTCTGACTCCCCGCTGCAGTGGGATGGGCATCGTGGTCTGGTCCTGTAGTCGGACGGACATGGTGGCATTTTCGTACAAACACTTTAACACTTCGATGTACCGGTAGTCAGCTTGGCACCTCTGGAGAGACTGCAGCACAGCCCAAGTCTCGATCGAATCGAAGGCTTTCTCGTAGTCCACAATTGCAAGGCAAAGGGGGAGGTTATACTCTTCGGTCTTCTGTATAACCTGCCGCAACGCATGTAGGTATGTGGTCTACGGTACTATAGCCCTTTCGGAAACCGGCTTGTTCGGGAGGCTGGAATTCGTCAAACCTGCGCGCGAGACGGTTCGTAATGACTCTCGAAAACAGCTTGTAGACATGACTCAGAAGTGAGATGGGTCTATAATTCTTCAGCAAGGTGTTATCACCTTTTTTGAAGAAGAGCACCACCACACTTCTGTTCCATGCTCGCGGCGTTCTCCTTTCATGGATGACGGAATTAAACAGCGTCTGAAGGGCCTTAAGGACTGGTTTACCACCCGCCTTCAGGAGTTCAGCTGTAATTCCGTCATCACCGGGGGCTTTGCCGTTCTTAAGCTGTTTGAGAGCCATACTAATCTCGTACAGGCTGACGTCCGGGATATCTTCGGTATAGTGTCGGGTTAATCTAGCTCTAGGGTCTTTAGCTGGATCAGCGACGGGTGTTCGGATTGTCGTGTATTACTGCCCATAGAACTTCTCGACTTCTCCCAACAGCTCCGTAACAGCTTCGTATCCTTTGGTAAGTAATATTATATTTTTTTCCCAATTTGACATTGGTATTTACTGTATAAATATGTTATGATTATTTAGATGCCTGTGGAGCTATTCTATTATTCTTCTACTTTTCAAAAACAAAAATGTTGGTAGGTAAAACTTGACACTTTTTGTCAATATCCATTCTAGAAGATACAACATTTTTTGTGTCTCGATCTGACGATTATACCCACTTTTTGCCGGACATGTCATAAACCGACTCGTATGTAAAAAAATGCTTGTCTATAGACTGATTGCCTTTAGGAAGGAAGATTGTCATTACTTGGACAGGAATTGGCAATTATTCTGACTGTGACTAGGTACCTACATTAGTGTATTGTTAGATAACGTTCAGGATTGTTGGAAACAGCATGCTGCTAAGCAAATTTTCATTTTAAGAAAAGACTGACAGAGCCCGTTTTTCGCATTCGCAGTTTCGCACATGAAAGGATAGTACTTTGAACATTGTTATTGTATAGGTGAAGGTGATTTTGTATATTACCTAGGTAGGTATTATATATGTAATTCTTCAATTTGTTTTTAATGAACCTCAAAATAATTATGTTTCAAGTCACATTGTTTTCTTTTTAAATAAATTTTAACAGATTTATTTGTTTGAAGGCTTTGCCAAGAGATGATCGATGAACAATCGAAAAAACGACTTCCAAACATGTAGGTAATTTTATTTTGAAAACAGCGAAACTGTTTTTTTTAAATCTTTTTATTTTTTTTCCCTGGTTGTCAATGGGCCTATTGTTTTTGTTATACATGTATTGTATGCTAGGTACTTACTCCATTGTTTTGTTTAATATTTTATACGCATTTCCTAATAGACGATAATAGAACAATTGCATGAAGGTAATTTTAAGTATAAGTACATACTTAAATAGGTTAATATGTAGCGTTAGGTAGGTATATCATGCACATGTTAATTTGACGTGGATTTCCCACCTTACAGTTATCGATCAGCAAAGTCCTATTTTAGTATTGAAGGTTAAGTAGGTGACTTGTTACAAATAATCTAACATAGGCTCCTCCTAGCGCTGGCTATGCAGTTTAGTTGGATCCTTGGCAATTTGCTTCCAGGGCCTATATATTCGAAGTCTGGGATCTCGCTGTTACCTATAGGATCGCTCACGCGTCAAGTTGAACTTTAAAACTAGCGATCCTATAGGGAACAGCGAGATCCCTATTTAAGACTTCGAATATAGGCCCTGCTAGACTTACAGTTAAACTTGACGCGTGAGCGATCCTATAGGGAAAAGCGAGATCCCTATATAAGACTTCGCATAGAGCCCCAGTTCCTGCTACCAATCATGCGCATCGCTCCACCTAACTACTGATCTTACATACACTTCTTTTCTTTCTCTCTTGAGGATTCGTCAGCTCCAGCGTTCGTTGGTCTTTCGGCAAAGGGGACGGACCACAGCCGCTTCAGCTTAACTAAGTCTGAAGTTTGGGTCTATAGTGCATTATTTACTTAAATCCGGATTCGTTACATAATATACCTACGTACCTTAAGTAAGTATGTACTTGGAATCTTCGGCCAAATGGTTGGTTAGAACGATATACACGTACTTATGATGATGCCATCCTAGCCGCTTTCGGCCACAGCGACTGCATAGACTGGATATTTTAGTGTTTTTATTGTCAATCTAGAATGTTGGCAGAGTCACGCTCCTCTGCTCTGAGATGTGCTCTAAGGTGACTTTACTTGTGTACCCGATTTTATTAGAAAGGGTACGAGCGCACTTGAGGCAAAGTCAGCACCCCTTATACTAAATAATATTCGACTAGCTGGTGCCCGCGACTTCGTCTGCGCAGGATTTGTATTTCATTTCGAGTACCTAGCTCATATACACAATATCTTTATAAATTGTAGCTTATGTGTTATTCTGATGTATAAGCTATATTATTGTAAAGTTTCATTAAAATCCATTTAGTAGTTTTTACGTGAAAGAGTAACAAACATCCATCCATACTTACAAACTTTCGCGTTTATATATTCGTCGTCATATATTCATCGGATTTATATTCTATTTTATAGATATGAGATGTTTTCGAATTGTTTACCGCTTAATTTACGTTGGTTTGTGAGAGTAGGTACGAGTACATACTAAAAGTACCAACTGTCTACTGTTTACTAAAACAAGACGAGCTATGTAGATTACTCACACTGCGCACTAATTGAAGCGTAAAACCGATCAAAAAGTCCAAAATGCGTATCCTAGTAGGCGTTCTTCAACTGCACGACTGTTGATAAAAATTATAGGTAAACATCCGTACGTGTCACGACTGTGCTCATCGAACGTGTTGTGCATACTTGCATATCATCCTTCATTATCATTATCGAATTTTACTTATAACTCTACTTAGGCAGGTACTATTTGCCACGTAGGTAAGTATTTGTTAGTTTCAAAAGACTTTTGATTTCACGAAGTAGCTACGCTGATCGCTTCATTATTTCTTTATTTTGAAAGGCAAAATGGGTCACTTCTATTTGGTATGGGTATACTGGGTCAAGCAAAACGTTGTTACGATATTTTACCCACAGTATAAGCTATCGATTCTAAGGATATTTTTCAAGATTTTTTTTCGAGTTGGTATAAAAATGAAAAAAATATAGCCCAATGTGGGATTGATGGTGTGAGTTACTTGAATCCCACACATATTTTTTTTACCAAGTAGAAAAAAAAACCTAAAAAATATGCTTAATACTTACTACAACATATTTAACAATTAATCATAACGTTGAACATAATTTTCAAACTGGAGGTATTCAGTCAGTTTATTGAATAAAATAAAGGGTCTATTCTAACCACGGCTCTGTTCGCATTAATTTTTAACTTGATGTGGCCTATATGGAAACAAATTTGGGTTTCTGAATGAAAGATTTTTTGAAAATACTTATGTATCAAACTCTGTAGTAGGTACACAAATAGCGTACCTTACCTTACTTTCAACAAATACACTGATAATTATTTTTAGTTAGGGTAAGTAGGTTCGAGTATATCGATTAGAATTACATTTTCCTATTTATTTTTAGTACTAAAGCCTAAAGAAACTCTACTGCCAAATCAAATTATGCTCCAAATCTAATTCTTATCTGTCGATAAGAGATCTGGTTAGCACGATAAGTGTAGCGTGATCGTAAAGATATCTTCACATTAGTATTTGTGTTTTCTTCTAGCCGGTGTCTAGTCGGCTTTGGCCTTCCAGTAAGTGTGTTTATGTTTTTATTTCTTTACCAGTAATAGCAGCACGTTCCTAGGGCTATATTCGAAATCTTAAAATAGGGATCTCCCAGTTCCCTATACGATCGCTCACGCAGATCTACAGTTCAATTAGACGCGTGAGCGATCCTATAGGAAACAGGGAGATCCCTATTTTTAGACCTAGAATATAGCCCCTGGTCAGTGGCGGCACCAAATGTAGGTCTTATTGTTACTAATGACAACAGTAAAGTAATACAGCCACACCTATGTTTATCGTTACATATTTGGAAACTCCCCCGCCGTGTCTTTCCTTCTGTCTGTCTGTCCGCGATAAACTCAAAGTACTGAACGGATTACCACTTTGAACTTTAGAACGGCTTTTCACTAATAGATGCTAATAGATAGGAGGTTCACGAGGCAGGTTTTGGTGTATAATTTTGCTTAACTACTACAGGTAAAATTATAACGTGAAACAAATGATATTTCCATTGTAGCCTTGATAAAATTCTCATCGTCAAGTGTGTAGCGCTATGGTTTAACCTGGTAACAATACAGTTTATATTCAGTGGTGACGAGGCGGTATCGGCGTGGCGAATTCATTGTTTGGCCTATAGGAGGACGTCTCGACTTGCAGACTAGTTTCATATATCTACAAGACGCCGACGGACGGTTAAAATTTGACATTTGCTTCAGAAACATTCTGTCAAATTCTAACCGTCCGTGGCCAAAAAGGGGCGTTTTGTGGAAATAGGAACCGGGCCGTAGTCAACTTTAGATTAAAACAACAAACGAAATTAATTTTGTTGTAATGTAAACGTTTTAAATACCTCCGCCCAAAAGTAGCGAGAGATGCATGGAATAAGTATATAAAATTTAATGTTTTATTTTTTATTTTGGTTTTTCTCATGATTTTTAAACAAAGTTCGTGTTCAATGGGGCAATTAAATAAAAATCCCAAGTCTATGTGAAGTGACAAAAAGTTAAATAGGAGTATTGAAGATTTGATGATTTTCGTCATTGTTTCCTCATTTTACGTCACTCGAATAAAAAAAGTTAATAATATCATTATCTACGTCTAAGCATATAAAATAGGTACCTATAGTATTGGACCGATATTATCTATATATATTACAAAAATCACTTATCTATTACATCGTAATTTTACCGCCTTCATTTGTATCTTTATTTTTCGATTTTATTTATCTTGTTACTCTAATACTGTTATGCGGTTAGATAGTTTATCTGATGCACCTGATCATGTTCTAGTAATCTATCAATAATGTCTCTCCTGACAGTTCAAATAATTTTACGATCGAACACGTCTACTAATAACCACGTTGTTTGTTTATCCGGGGCGCGAAGTCTAAACTGTATTGTGTCTTTTTTCAGAGCGGTGACGACGGAAAGATGTCCGGGGGAACGACGGCTCCGCTCCTGTACGCGGTGGGCGCGGCCGTGCTCGGCATGCTGCAGTTCGGGTTCAACACCGGCGTCATCAACGCGCCGCGCAGCTTCATCGAGACCTTCATCCGCGACCAGTACCTCATCCAGGACGGGGCGTTCCTCTTCAGCGTCATCGTCGCCGTGTTCCCCGTCGGCGGCATGATCGGCTGCCCGCTCGCCAGCTGGATCGCCGAGCGCCAAGGCCGCAAGAACGCCCTCATCATGAACGCAGTCTTCGGCGTCGCCGCGGCCGCCTTCATGGGCTTCAGCAAACTCGCAGCCTCCGTCGAAATGCTCATAATAGGACGATTCCTCATCGGAATCAACTGCGGCTTCGCCACCACCGTCACCCCGACCTACGTGTCCGAAGTCGCCCCGCTGCGATTACGAGGCGCTTTCGGCACGGTTAACCAATTAGCCGTCGCGTTCGGCCTAATCAGTGCTCAGATCTTAGGAATCGACGCCATTCTAGGCAGCGACGACGGCTGGCCCTGGTTACTGGGATTAGCTATCATCCCATCAGCTCTCCAATGCATAATGCTGCCGTTCGCTCCCGAATCACCCAGGTTCCTGCTCCTCACGACCCGCGATGAGCAAAAGGCTCGCGTCGCTCTAACAAAAATACGAGGTAATCCGGAGATCGATAATGAAATCAACGATATGCACGCCGAGGACCGCGCGGAAAGACAGGAAGAGCAATTCACCGTTTGGGGTTTGGTCACAGACCGATCTCTGCGCACACCGCTTATAATCGGGATAGTGATGCATCTGTCCCAGCAGTGGGGCGGCATAAACGCCGTGTTGTATTTCTCGTCTACTATCTTCGAGAGTGCCGGATTGGCGCCGGAGGACGCGCGACTCGCGTCTATCGGCGTGGGTAGCATGTTGTTTGTGATGGCGCTCGTGTCGATTCCCCTCATGGACCGGTTGGGGCGACGGACGCTGCAGCTGGTCGGTCTCGGCGGGATGACCGTATTCTCCGTGCTGATGACCATCGCCTTCTTCACGTACACTAACAACACTACCATGAGCGTGTTTGCGGTGATCTTTACTCTCCTATATGTGGCTTTCTTTGGCGTAGGCCCAAGCTCTATCCCTTGGATGATCTTGTCGGAGCTTTTCGGCCAAAGCGCGCGCTCGGCCGCCGTGAGCGTGGGTGCATTAGTCAACTGGTTCGCCAATTTCATCGTCGGAATCTCCTTCATCCCGATGGAAGCGGCTCTCGGCAACTACGTGTTCCTCCCCTACACGGCTCTGTTAATTCTGTTCTTCGTGTTCACGTACTTCATGCTCCCCGAAACGAAGAACAAAAGCATCGAGGAGGTCACGGCTCTCTTCAAGAAGTAACCTGCGATAACCTTAAGTGAACATTCCTTAGATGTAAGTTTTACCCAAATTATATTGCAATAAGTCTAAACTACAAATTGTGATAGCTACTGTACTATATGTATAAAATATGTATGAAAAATAGTATTGGATAGATCTAGGTGGCCGATGAAATCGTCTCCGCCGTCTGACTATCGATTTCGCATAAAATTACGAAGACTGAACACCTCACTTATAGTAATTGTTTATTATATCTACTTGATATTTCTAAAAAAAGTACTTATTCGAGTAAATTTTGTAGATGTTGAATAAGTAAAACTGAATGATTATTTATAACCTAGATGCAGTGCTCACTGTTAGTTATAATTGTGTATAAAGTTAATCCTCACTTATGTACTGCATTATCAACATTTATTTATAGACATAATTATGTCATATTATATAAATTTATTATCAACACTACATTCTACAGCATTTTTTTTCATATTTTCGTTGATTGTAAATACTATTACACAGTTTTTGAACATTTTCTTCACATTTTGAGAACGTATGTTTTAAACGTAGGTTTGAGGACCAATATATTGTTTGTTTATTTATATTTTGTCTTGCTTTTTTTTATTTATAAACATATTTTTCGATTCTTAGTCCTAAGCAGTCCAAGGTTGTTATAAATATACTCGTAGTTTTTGTTGATTTATGACTTTTATGAGTTAGTGTTTTTGGTGCTTTTATTTAGCTACAATTTTCAATGCCAGTGCCTTAACTATTATGATTTACAACAATTTGGCATTTATATTTTTACTTGAACGAACACGTATTGTCACCGTCCTAGAATATTTTAGTGCCAACACAGAATTTAGAAAGTAAGGATTCAGTCCTGTAATAGAAATTTTACTTTTTCAAGGCTTACTCAGGTCCACTTGCTCTAATTATTTTTAAAAATGGGAACCTCACGTCAGAATCTAGCCCTAATGGTACACTTGCACCTCTGCTTCCCTCTAACTCGACTTAGGTTGCTACAACTAAACCTTAAGGCTTTTAAGAGGCTAAGTTGAGGTTTGCGGTTCGGTGTAGGTGGGCTAAAGTTTTTTCTGTGACAACATCTCGCTCGAGGTTGGTGCTGCAAGTTGGGGCTCAGTTGGGCTCACGGGACACTTTAAAGAGTTAAACTCTTTAAAGTGTCAACGTCTCAAAATTTACATACAAAAGGAAACGCCTCGCGGGCTCGCAGTGAAAATGTTGATAGCCTTTTAGAAGTCCGACTTCTGTATTTGTTATAATTTTTTTTACGTTAGCAGAATTAAGCAGCTTGGTATATTATTCAATAGATCGTCTATGTAGATGTGTTCAAAATTGATATAAAAAAGACTCAAGTAGGTACTTGCCTACATAGACGGGGCAAGGAGCTTGACTCCGAATTTTATACCTATACCTTTACTAGATTTGTTTTCAAAAATCAAATCAAATCAAAATATTGTTCACGTTATTGTGTTGAAGACGATTTTTTTGCTTCCTTGATTCATATTATGCAATTAAAATATAATGCAATGCACCTTATAAGATAAACACAAATATAGAAGGATTGTTGAACAAGTCACTTGTTTAGGTATGTAGCGAAATATGTAGGTAGGCTTTATTATACCCGTATAGAAAGATGGTATTATTCGACTAAAGTACGGAATAAAGTGGCTCAACAGTTCTTCATGACTAATTTATTCGCGTCTGTTGAGTCGAGCAAGAACATCCTTACACTTTTCGCTTTTATGTATATATATGTTTTATAAATATTGGTGAAGAAAATCCTTGCTCGACTCTACGATTCAAAGATTAACGCGTTGACGACATCTGTATTTTTGTGAATCAACTCTTACAAACTCTCATTTCTTCGATTGTTTTTCTATTGGATAACCCAAAATAGCTTTCCATGACTTCTTTTCATGGCTATGTCCTAATTTATTATCAAGATGTCGGTTTATAGTCATTTTCAGTGAATAATTGCACTGCCTTAATTGCACTGTAGTTATGAAACAGGTTCATGAAAAACTGATTTATTTGGGTTGCCCCATAGACAAAGTAAAAATTTATTTACTTACCCATTTTATGCCTGTTCTGGAAAAAGTTTCAACCTCTTTTTTATTAAATAAGTTGTTAGTGCTAGTTACTGCAACTGGCGTAGCGCTCAAAACAAAAGCTATAAAAGCCTAATAATCTCTTTTTTTTAAATGTTTAATCCACAATCCCAATTTTGATGTCGTCAACGCGTTGTATGGCAATCGGAATAGTTCTACGAATTGTTAATCTATAGTTTTAAGAATAATGATAAGAGATTTAATTGCATTCCTAAGCAAAAAAATGCTATTAATTCTTACAAAAAAAAACGAATTCATTTGTTGATATTAAACTATTATTTATTTATTGAATATGTCGTTTTAGTCACAGCAACATTTAAAAACATTTCAAATCGTACCCGACTATTAAAGTTAATTGTAGTTTAAGATGAGAAAATAGATACCAAAAACTTGGTAAAACATTGACTTGCATTATCAGATCATCATCCTTGCAATCATCATAGCTCAAAAAGCTCTTAAGTACTTTTATTTTATTACAGCTTATACTTATGCATTTGCCCTAAAGTCAAATCTGTAATTTTACTAGTCCCGCCGACCAAGTTGCCAAAAAAAGTCGTTTCCGGTGCCGGTGTGGTAGAAAACACTACTTATACTTAATCGACCTCTCCACAGAGGGCAGAAAACAACTGCAAAGCTTCATGTTGCTCGTCCTCCTCGATCTCTCCTTCCAACCAGAACGTCTCCATCATGCCTTTACCCTGAAAACCAAATTAAGATATTTGAGTTTAATTTTTCGCGACATTGGGAATCTAGTACTTATACGTACCATAGAAAAAGCAAGGTAAACCTAGAGTGGACAACCTTTAAGGCCTTTTAGGTTGCCGACCCCCTCATAGAAGATCGTTTTGCATGACAAAAGGGACTATCGTTTCTTTGCTCACCAGTTGGCGCCACTGTTGACTAAGGTCCAGAGGTATAGCTGTCAAAGGCGACTCTATAAGATCAGCGCCGAAACCAAGTTTTAAATCTTGAATCTCATTAAGTTTATTATCCATATTAATATTATAAATGCGAAAGGAACTCTGTCTGTCTGTCTGTTACCTCTTCGCGCTTCAACCGCTGGACCAATTGAGATGAAATTTGGTATGGAAACAGTTGGAGACCCGGGAAAGGACATAGGCTACTTTTTATCCCGGAAAAACGCATAGTTCCCGCGGGAGCGCGTTAACCGAATTCCACGCGGGCGGAGTCGCGGGCAGAAGCTAGTTATAAATAAGTGAATGTTATTGGACCTCACGCGACACTAGCGCCTCTAGTGGCAATTTCACCTGCATGACAATTGCCCTATCAAATATTACCTTAACTTTAATGAGTCCTCTCCTTCGAAGCCTGAATCGGCCTGATGGAAGCTGGGCAGCCGTAGCCGCTGATACTTGTATACGACCAGGCTGCGGAGACAAATTGCATCAAATTAAGGGCCATTACAGATAGATTCCGTTTGACATTTGTTAATCACTAATTAGAACTGCATAACAACTGTTAGGTACCTAGACACTGTACAGTGCGAATAGGTACTACTACTACAACAGCCTATTTGCGGCCCACTGCAGGGCACAGGCGTCCTCTCGTCACGAGAGGGTTTGGGCTATAGTCCCCACGCGGACCCAGTGCGGATTGGAGACTTCACACACCTTTTTGAATTACTTCGCAGATGCGTGCAGGTTTCCTCACGATCTTTTCTTTCACCGAAAAGCTCAGTGGTGAATTCAAATTGAACATAAGTAAACTGAGAGGTGCGAGCCGGAATCGAACCCCCGACCCTCTGCATGAGAGGCGGTAGGTCGAACCACTAGGCCACCACGGCACACCTGCAACCACCTGCCTCCTAGCAAATATTTAGAGAACGAATGACGAGCCATCACTTTGCTATAAATATATCTAAGTTTTCTAACTTTATGATTTATCGTCGCTGATTGGCAGTGTCCTTCAACGCTCTAAAATAGTAGGTACCTATATTTTAGAGCATTGAAGGATAACACATAGCTTCCCACAAGGCCACTTATCACGAGAGGGTTTCTTTCAGAGTTTAGGTTAGTTTGCGCTCGCAGGGCTCAGGCGGGTATAAGTACGATATTGAGCTCGCCGATTCAGCCGCCTGCTTTCCCGCGTCGCCCTCATCGTTGCCCCACGCCACGCTAGTACGAATATATGAGTCTGTCAATTGTTAGCAAAATCATAGAAGCAGTAAGGTAAACTTAAAATGACAACCTTCAAACAAATCAGCGTTCGCCCGAAATAAGTGTTAAATGCGATAATAGATGTCGCTGTCTAGGTAGCCTGCATACAAATTTGAACTCCATTAGCTACATCTAGACGGTGCTGTACAGTACAGGCGAAGTATGAAAATTGGAAGGTCCCTGGCTATTTCCGATGGAGATAGACAGTCTTATATAATTACATTGTCTCTGGTAAAATATAAAAGACTGTGCCTTGTGAAACCTGCGGATTAGCCACGAGATAGTGAAGTGAATACATGGTCTAAGAAAACAAGGTCTGCCGATCCGGGTGACGTGTCACCCTTACGTCAAAGTCGAATTGTCACTTTATTGCAATAAAACAAAAATGAAGGAAATATTTGCTGCCGTTATAATGCAAAATAAATTATTTGCGCATTACAATTGTCATTTACTTGTTTAAGCACACAAAATGGGACATGTTAACAACAAATGAACGTAATAATTTAATGAAACACTCACAGGATACATGGGGGTCGGGGATTATTTTAATAGACCACTTGCAACAGCCATGACGTAATGGTGACACCCACACTACTACAGAATACCGGACTGTCATACCTGGCGAAGTATATTATTGCATCATGGGTGAACAAACCTCGGACGTGGTCTGCATGCGGCTGGCGGTGTTGACGGAGTCTCCGACGAGGCAGTAGCGAGGCAGCTTGAGGCCCAGCACGCCCGCCACGCAGGGCCCGGAGTGGACGCCTGCGTACAGAGGAAAACTGATTGACCCTTTTTTTCAACCAACCAAAGCTCCGTCGCGTATTGAAGATAAGCCAATTTGAGGTTATCGTTCTTAGACGATGTCAACTTCGGAACAGACTTTTCTTTATACTACTACTACTACAACAGCCTATTTACGGCCCACTGCTGGGCACAGGCCTCCTCTCATAACGAGAGGGTTGGGCTATAGTCCCCACGCGGGCCCAGTGCGGATTGGGGACTTCACACACATCCTTGAATTACTTCGCAGATGCGTGCAGGTTTCCTCACGATGTTTTCCTTCACCGAAAAGCTCAGTGGTAAATTCAAATTGAATTTCGCACATAAATAATTTCAGAGGTGCGAGCCGGATTTGAACCCGCGACCCTCTGCATGAGAGGCGGCAGGTCAAACCACTAGGCCACCACGGCTTTCTTTATAATAATTCCAAAATCAAATACTAGGTATGTTTTCCTTTGAAGCCATGTTTATTCCTATTTCCCAAGTTGTGCTCAAATTCAATTGTTATTTTTAGTCTTGTAAAAATAAATGTAAAATTATTAATAAAACCTATTAAAAAAGTGCGCACTTAATACGAGTATCATGATCATGAAGCATGCTCTACCAGACAACATTTGGTAGAAGCAAGAATACAGAGTTCGTATTCAAGTAAGAGGATGTTAATGTTACCGATGGTGAGTCTCGGCAGTGCGCGCGAGATCGCGAGCGCTGCGCTGGCGGCGGCGGCGGCGTGGTTGCGGCGCCGCTCCGGCGCACCAGACACTAGCATGTACACTGTGCCCACTGTCTCCACCTAATCGGCGGAATAACAAGCTTTAAGACCTCTGATCATCATTATTATGATTTTACCAATTTTTGAATCTTAAATTCAATTTAATATTGTTGATTTTGTTCGTCCCTTTTCATCTTGCGCCCAAAGATAACGCTCTTTTTGTTCTAGCTCAGAGCCAGCGCTGACGGTATAGGGAACATGCGGTAGGTACTTCTTTTCAGTAGTCCACCACTCCACTCCTTTTTTTTTAACGCTGGGGAAATGCATTTACGCATACCACCTGCCCCGGGGCGCAGGTGGTTATGTGGGACTCGCCGGCCAGAGTGGCCGGAATACCCACTAAAACCCCAGCGATTCTCCTCCGCGCTGACTGCGCGAGGGCTGCGGGATCGCGTTGTCGCATTCTACCGCAGCCCCACCACTCCACCCTGGGCTATACTACCAATATTTTTTTTGCTCAAAATTGCATTTATATCGATCTCTCCATATCGTGTAGAGATTTGCGGAACAATGGCGTAAATGACTTTAGCTTGCCAAGTTCGTGTCCGACCCTCCCTGAGGGTAAGAGTTGAAGTCAATACAGCACGGTCTGTCAAGTATCATGAGTCCCTCTTTCTTTATTTTACCATAGAGTCATATATGTATATGGCACGCGAGTCGGTCATACGTGCTTTTTGCTGATTTTTGTTTGGCCAGTATGTGTCGTGCTATGCTCGTGTTTAGTCTCCCCGCAACCCTCGCCGTCCCCCAGGGATGGTCGGACACGAAGTTGACGACCTATAAGTACTTAAGCCAATTCGAGCTCATTTATTGGCAAACAGATTGACGTCCCATTTGATTAGAAGTCATCTGGTGATGTCTTTTTCCTCTTTTAATAGCTAGCTTAGATAAGTTACGTATTAAAAAGCACCTTATAGACGCGGTGTCCGTCCAGCAACCTGTCGATGCGCGAGTACACGTCGTTCATGTGCGCCACGGTGTGCATGACGTCGGCACGCGTGCCCGCCTCGGCCAGCTGCACGCCGCAGAATATTATCGTCACGTCGAACGCCTGCAAATGCCAAATAAGTAACATTTATAAACAAAATGAGCGATATTTGGAAAGTTCTGACTGAACCTAATAAAATGCAACTAGCTACAAACACAGCCACTTTTAACAGGATGATAGATTTTTCATACAATGAAAGGTCATATTTATCACAATTTCCGAGATTGCACATATGTATAGGAGAATGTAATGTAGCAGGTCCTAAAGTATATTTTTGGAAAATAATGTCGGAATCGTAATAAATGGCGCACAAAGTCAGATTAATTAGATCAATAAAACTTGGACCCACGTTGGGCGCCAAATATAAGTTAATGTTTGTAAAAATAAAATCATATGGGAATTTAGATACATACCTACTTACTTATATAAAAAGGAGCAAATCGTATATATCTATTTAACATAAAGCTTTGCATTAATAGCTCTAATACCCACCTGACACGCTGACATCGCATCTTTCCCCGCCCTCAAATGATCCACAATAGCCTTCGGTATCATAGAGTACAGCAGCTGATCGCTCCGCTTCTTCCACTGGTCCAGGAGTCTGCAGGACTTCTCCAGCGAAAGACTCCTGCTCTCAGCTCGTTCGAACAGCAGTTCCAGCTTGGACACGTGCTGCCAGCCTTCGAGGAGCATCTCCTTTGACAGGCCGTGGCCGTTCAGGTCCGCGAGAGACAAGTCTGCTTGTCGTAGCTCGTCGAGCCCGTTGAAGCTTAAAGAGTAAAACCAATCAATATAAAAAACCAGCTTCTGCTTGCGACTTCGCTTGCGTGGAATCCGTCTTTCGCGGGAGCATTTTTCCGGGGAATAAAGTAGCCTATGTCCTTCCCCGAGAGCCGAACTATTTCCATACTAAATTTCATCTAAATAAGTCCAGTCCAGTGGTTGAAGCATGCAGAGGTAACAGAAAGACAGACAGAAAGTTACTTTTACGCATTGTATATTATTAGTATGGATATTATATAGATGGATTACAAATTAAGCTGCCCTACCTGTCCCCCATCGGTACTTATGTCCAGATTTCATTTCACAGAATTGCTGAATGTACGTACATAGGACTGCACAAGAAGATAAGAGCGTCGATCTCCTCCAAGAAGTAGATTGGTCCCTTGAGCAGTATCGCCTTGGCGCCCTGCGAGCCTCGGCGCGCGTCCGCCACGCACCGCCCGCGCCAGCGGACCAGCTCCAGCTCGAACATCACGGTTTGCATGCACACCACCTGAAGGCATTCAATATTTAATCAGCCTACAACATATAAGTACTTAAGAGGATATACTACCGGCCGTAACTCCATACAAACGTAGTCCCGTTGGTAGTCCCCTAT
Source organism: Aethes cnicana (assembly GCA_963971205.1). NCBI lineage: Eukaryota > Metazoa > Arthropoda > Insecta > Lepidoptera > Tortricidae > Aethes > Aethes cnicana. Next base: position 2,896,895 of record OZ020283.1, read on the forward strand.
TTCCTTCCTTGCTAATTACGTTAGAGCAATGTTGTTTTTTTTATAAATCTATCCTTACATTTTCCATGCCGGTATGTTTTGTTTTTCTGAATAATTTTTGTATTTTAAGAATAACAGACTCTCGAAAAGTACTAAATTTGCCACTTTTCAAATGCCGTAAACAGATGCCCATCAGTAAAAAAACGAATATAAAATATAAAATAAAAAAACAGAGCCATAGCCTATCATGAAGCATTGTTATAACATATGCGAAAGATAAATTCAAATTGGTCCATTTTTGGAAGAGGAAATAGGGGACTACGTAACCCTGTTTTCGCCTATTTTGTTGGTTAAATTGTTCCGAGCTGCAGTTGTCCCTATCGCTCTATTGCCGCCTGGGGCGAACGCAGAGTGCAGCAGTTCGTGCGGATGTTTTTTTTGGACGACATGATCGTGATTTGGTTGAATGCTTCTATTTGGCGATAGCGTGATTAGCGAACTAGGTACGCATCTGATAGATAGAAACTCAAAGTTATATGGATAGATCATGACAACTCGACTGACGAGCCTAAGTGTCGCTTTGTCACAACGCAAACCTTAGGAAACACTTCTTTTTACGTTATGTACGAAAGCATAATACGAGTAGTACAACAACAGTAGTACCTACCTTGTCCCACGTAAATGCGACTTTGGGTTTTCTCAAACGGAGTATTTCAGAAATGGGCGTCTTAGCCATACTGCTGAAGGGGCCTCCCCAAGTTGCTACTATCTGAAACATCCACATAGCTATGTATCCATACCATTCTAATATTATAACTGGTTTACCCGTGGAAAATCCGTTCCCGTAAAAATATGGGGATATATAGAGAGAGAGAGAGAGAGAGAGAGAGATATTTATTTCAAATATTTTCACATGCAACTTAAGACTAGTTTACATGAATGACTTAATTTAATATTAATAAGTATGCAAAAAATATTTAAAAAGGGAATCCTCTCAGCATTTGTCGGCAAACGCAAAGACGTTCCGACGCTGATTTTCAGAGGACCCGCGGGAGTGACAAACACGAAACACGTACTAAACGTTAAACTATAATATAAATCGACTATGTTATGTTATGATAAAGGTATAAGTATTAATTTATAACAAATTTATTCAAAAATTATCCTACGATGATACAGCGCAACTTGTATTTATTATGAAATTATGAAAGTAACCTATGTTATTCTCAGTCGTCTCAGGGGTTCAGGGGTATTTATAATATTAGTATGGAAGTATGGATCTATCTTATGCTGCTTTCATCCATTTTACACCAGCAGACCATCGCATCTGCGAAATGTCTTTTTTATACCAATGGTATAGGCACACGAGCGCACAGCCCACCTAATGGTAAGTGGTCACTGCAGCCCATGGACACCGAAATCCTATGATCCCCCATTAAGAAACCATAATATCTCGAATGCGTTGCTTACCCTTTTTTTTTTTTTTTTTTTTTTCGTGGGGAAATCCTCATGGATACCACCCTGTTCTGTGGGGAGCAGGGTGGTTATGCCGGACTTCTACCGGCTAAAACCCCACGTGGTCCTCGAAACGCCTTAGTGCCGGGGTTGCGGGTACGCATGGCATTCTTCCGCTTGCCCGGCGGCGCTGGCCGAAGCCCCTTCGGTGGAGGGGGGGGAAAAGTGTAGCCATTGCGTAGGATCGAACCGGGACCCACCCGCTCGCAACACCGCGCTTCCAGCCATTCGTCCACCGGAGGCCTAATATGGAATGCCTCTGTGCCAAAAATTTCACCGGCTGCCTTAATCCCCTACCGGTACACAACATAAGTGCGAGCACTGGCGGCAGGTTAGCGGGGAAAGACGGTGGTACCACCCCGAACGGACCCAGAACCAGGCCCTACTACTAACACAAAATTAAAATGAAATGAAATGTGTGATTGAAGTCCTTCTCGTGATGAGAGGAGCCCTGTGCCCAGCAGTGGGACGCAAATAGGCTGTATTAGTAGTAGTAGTATAATTGAAGTACGTTGATTTCTGGTTCCATTAGAGTGCGTAGTCTGATGTTACCTTCTCACCCGCCTTCAGGACCTTCATCTTCCTGTCGAAGAGTACTCCGAAAGGGAACAGCTGTATCAGAAGCGACACCGGCACCGGCGGCAGCGGGCACGGCAGGGACTTGCGGAGACTCAGGGACTGGACCTGGACACAGGGAACTACTATTTTACGTCACCCTTGGCCGTAAAGTGGGATTTTCTGCCCGCTTAGCGGGTAGAAGATCTCACTTCCTGGCCAAGGCATGACGTATAGCTTTAGACAAACCACGGGCAGTAATAGGGATGACGACAGGGTGAAGAAATCGAAATTCTAATTAGTCCGTCAGTCAGGTAATAAAAAAATATTAGACACGTATTTTTTGTTTTATCAAATTAACAAAGAATGTTAAAACGCATTAAAGTTGGAGAGTGGGGGCTAACTACGTCACCGTTAGGTATAAATCGTACCTAACCGTGACGTCACGCGACATTTCAACTCAATATATCTCCGTATAAGTTTAATTACGTGAAAAAAGAAAAAAAAAAAACGTGTCCATTACTTTTCAATAATCTTCCTGATAGACTAAGCAAAAAAAAGTTGTCGTCATCCCTATTCGTAAAGCACCAGATCGCATATTTATGGCCTTCACCTTCGGTTCTGGCCACATAAACCTGCGATCTGGGACATTAATGAATTCACAGCCTAGGTCTGTAATAGTAATCCATGATTTTCAAATGGGAAAGTAAGTAACTCTGTCTGTCTTTTTGTCTGTCTATTACCTCTTTACGCTCGACCGATTTAGATGAAACTTCGAAACTTCGTCCCGCGTAGACTTTGAATTTGCGTACCCGATGATACTATACATATACAGTTATAGTTATAGAAGTATTGAAAAATTGGTTTGACCCGTGGAAAACCCGTAGAAATATCGGGATAAAAAGTAACCTATGTTATTGCCCGGGTCTCAAACTATCTCCATACCGAATTTCATTCAAATCAATCCACTCGTTGCGACGTGAAGGAAGGACAAACAAACAAACACACTTTCACATTTATAATATTAGTATATTATGGATTTGGTATGTAGGTAGTTGAAGACCCGGGGTTAGGATACCTAATTTTTATTCCCGAGTGATCCTGAGAGAACGCGATGACCGAATTCCACGCGGTTGAAGTGGAATCGCTGGCAGAAGCAGTAACAACATGCAATGTACAAGAGTGTCGTTTGTGGTATTTTCTTTATTTTTGCTTGCAGTACTTTAAATACTAAAAAATATATACGTAAGTATACGATGACGTCCTCTTACTGCGTACATAAAAAACCTAAGGATGCTCATAAAGTCCAAGGTTTTTTCGGAACAATGGTGAAGCTGGCAATTACAGTTCATAGGTACTGCGGTAATGGCATCAACGACTAAACTTGGGAGACGTAATGGCCTCTGTGATTCGATTTGAGCACCTGTCGATCTTCCATTAGCTAAAAAGGTTTTAGACGAACGTTTGATCAAATTATATGCTGGAAATTTTTGTTCATAAATATATGTAAAGAAGCTGAAGTGACAAGCTATTTGAAGACTCTGTTTCAGAGCTCGTAGGGATTTTAATAAGCTTAGATATTTCATACTAGCTTCTGCCCGCTGACTTCACCTGCGTGGAATTCGGTTATCACGCTCCCGCGGGAGATATGCGTTTTTCCGGGATGAAAAGTAGTAAACTGTAGTAAACGGTACCTAACATACAGACGGACAGACATAATTACTTTCGCATTTATAATATTACTAGCTTCTGCCCGCGACTCCGCCCGCGAGGAATTCGGTTATCACGTTTTCCCGCGGGAACTATGCGTTTTTCCGTGATAAAAAAGCTAAAGTAGCCTATGTTATTTCCCGGGACCCCAACTACGAGTATCTCCATGCCAAATTTCACCTCAATCGGTCCAGCGGTTGAAGCGTGATGAAGTAACAGACAGACAGACAGAGTTACTTTCGCATTTATAATATTAATGTTAATAAATGGATAGTATGGATTTATCACTTTAGTAGGAATGTCTCTTCCTGCCCTGTGTACAAAACTGAATAGACTTATCACTGGTTATTTTAGCTAATTATTTTAAGATTGTAAAAGGCATGCTCTACCTACCAGTCAACCATACCAGTCAAACAGAAAAACACTAAAGATGGTGCAAAGTAGAATCACCTTTACTTGTATGTTGTATGTACTTTTGAGTTTGTTGCGTCGCTTCTGATCAAGCAATGGATCTCGGAAGCGCTGGTAAATTCATTTACATCACCCTTGTCCATAAAGTGGGATTTTCTGCCCGCTACGCGGGGAGAAAATCTCACTTCTTGGCCAAGGCAAGACGTAAAACTTTTGACAAACCTCGGGCGGTAATTCGTAACGCCCCAGATCGCATATTTATGGCCCTCACCTTCGGTTCGGGCCACAGAATCCTGCGATCTGGGACATTTACGAATTCACCACCCTAGGTCTGTAATGTACTATTCTGTTAAATTCATTTAAAAGTGACGTGTAAATGTGCCCAGATGTGGTCTATCTGCTGAATAAGTAATTTGATTTGATTTGATTAGTTGTTGTTTACTTATTCAACGTAAATAATATACCTACATATAGAAAACCATTAAGTAATTAGAGGTACCTAGCATACCTACCTCGCAAAAAACCGCATCATGAAATTAGTGGAGAGCACATTTACTTACATAGGTAAATGTTAAGAATTACGAAAACTTTTGTTGTTACGGTGATTTAATGACTTAGTAATTTACGTATTCTATAGAATCTTTAATTTCAATCGAGGTACCTAACCGAAATAATTTAGCGTAGGTACGAATACCTACACCACCTACACAAAATTCATAAAATACTTATTCAGTTGAGTACTTGAATAGCATTCTAATGAGCTCCATTTATATTTCATTCCATTTAGATGAGACGCTTCGGGGCTCACCTTATTTAGGTTACCTACTAAACTTCTAATGAAATACCTACTTTGTTTCCTTAAAACTGCTCGAATTTTCCGACCCTTAATAGCTTTAAAGGTTATTTATTCGCTGCTGGTAATAAAAAACGGGCTGTGTAACCTCCAAATTTATTCGTCGTCGGTATTGGAAATCAATAAACAATCCTAACCGAACCTGCAATTGTTAATATTGCGTTCCTTTATCAATCCCTTGCTATTTTGAATACTGAGTAAGGACGACGCCCCTGTGAATAAAATGTTTTGAACACAATCTCTTTAACATATACATGATTGTCATATAGACTAGTGCTCAACATAAAGTGTTTTACTCACTGCAACGTACTTACAATGCAATGTATTAAGTACAAATGTTTTTCTAGGAGAAAATATCTAGCCGTCCACTCGTTACCGACTTGTTGAATATTTCAAAAGCATTGGTCTGTTTATTTCCCAAGAGAAAACGCTATTTATTTACGTGTAAGATAAAAAAAAACCTGATAAAATGGGATTATCTATTGAGGATCAAGTATTTTGGTGATGTCACGCCAATTGGTGATCGTAGTATTGGGAGTTTAGAACTAAATGAATGTATCACATGGGTGCTAGTTAAGCCATGAATGAGCATCAGCCTAGAGGGCTCGCGGCGGTTTATATTTCATTCTCGGCACGAATTTTAATAACTAATATACTAGTAGTTTTGCAAATAATAGCCTAGCCTACACATTCTTCACGAGATTTCCCTCCTCTCCATCCTTGGCAGTCGATGTAGGCATCATCATAAGTAAGAGTGGAGTTTGCATACGTAATTTAAAAGTACTCACATAGTCACTGTTGTCGAATTCCAGCCTCAGCACCGCGACATAATAGCTGCCCTCCATGTTCTCTTTCACGATGGACACTTTCAGTTTCAGCGAGAAAATGTCCTCCGCAATCTCGTACAGTTGACCTGCCCGAAAAAAAAAACAATTCGTAATCGATATACAGTAAAAGGAAAATCGTAGCGAGTGTATTTAATATTTAGACAACTTTCGGGAAATATTACTACTTTATATGTTCCTCTCGTGGTCTTGTCGCATTCATCATCATCATCATTTCAGCTGAAAGATGTCCACTGCTGGACATTAGGCCTCCCCCAAGGCTCGCCACATTGTTATTCATTACCTTTTTATTTATTTGTAACAAAGTTTAAATCTAGTGTGTTATTATTGGGGGTTTTGTAAGGCTATACCTATGTATGTATATCACCTCGACCATGGCTGATATTTTGTGATGGCCCTTTTGAGTTTTGTTATATTATGTTGCCCGTTGAGTCCAGGAATTTCCAGATTATCTAATATATAAAATTCTCGGGTCACAGTGTTTGTAATCAAACTGCTTCGAAACGGCTCGACCGATTCTTATGAAATTTGGATTGTATGTTAAGTAGGTCTGAGAATAGGGCGTAAGCTATTTTTCATACGCAATTTTTTTTAAGGCGGTACGAAGTCCGCGGGGTCAACTAGTTTTTCTATGTAATTCTTAAATCTAGCATGTCCTTACAATTAATTATTCATTGAGAATAAATCTAGAGAATTATTTACATAAGTATACTAAACAATAAATTATGAATGTTGAGTTATGAACGCTTTCACACGAATCGCGAGCTTAGACTTAATTAAGCACTTAAGTAAGGAATTTTAATGAGCCACAGAACGAGGTGGTATCAATGAGGATTTCCCAACGATAAAAAGAAGGTTGATGAACTCAAATATGGACAGAACTTCAGCACACACGGTTGCATATCGTCCACCCTCACCCATGAGGTAATGAGTGAAGCCGGTGCGCGTGCTGCTGTAGACTAGCTCGGCGCCGTGGCGGTGCGCGCGCGTCAGCTGCATGCTCGGGCTGCGCATGCGCGGGAACGTGTACTGCATGCGCTGGTGGATGTTGTCCACGGACTGCAGGAACGTGCAGAAGTAGCGGCCCGTCGCGCGGATCATTTGGTCGTACCTGCCGACATTTTAATCTTCTAAATTGTTGTATTCTGGGGCTCTAATCGAAACGGTATATAGGGAAAGGTCCCTATCCCTTAATAAAAATAGACTTTCCCCAGGCCCTTAAAATGAAAGAAAAAATAGTAATGTCATTTTTGCTTTAGATGCTCGTGGAACTTAATAATAATAATAATAATAAATTTATTTGTTCTTTCTTAACCTATTTACATTTTTAAGAGATACATATATTTACATTTTTATCACATAGGTTGACCGAAAGTTAAACTAAAACACCAGTGAAAGTCTCTGGAATCCAAAATAAGCCGAAGCCTGTGCTTTGGATAAACCAGTTTTACTTATTAACTTAGTTTCGAGTTTATTCCATTTGTCACAAGTTAAGCATGCACATGCAAGGGTCAACTAATTGTTAGACAGTCAAAACTAATTCAATTTATTCAAATCGACTTATTTCCCAAATACCAACAAAGTACGAGTATGTAGGTAGGCACAGGCGTGCCTAAAGGAAAATTAGAACAGCGTGTTCAACAAAAAATCAGCGCAAACTTTTTTCCATCGATCACTTGTCTCGTACCCATCAAATTCGCTTCAATGACCCGACTGCCTACACGTGATATTGGCTGCTTGATAAATGACCACCCGGTCGGCAATACTTCCTGGCGAGAATTGCGAGGATTTACTATCAGTCAGCACGAAATGGGAAAAGTCTACCAAGGCTAACAGCTGCTTGCGTTATTGCTTTAAAAGTTTTGACGTGCGCTCGTATTTTCATTTACAAAACCGTTTTAACTATGAGAAATTTCTTGTCTTACTTCAGGCTATCCTTTCAGAAAAAAATACGCACTTCTTTTGTTTATTTATTAAACTAGCTTCTGCCCGCGACTTCGTCCGCGTGGAATTCGGTTACAGCGTTCCCGCGGGAATTGAGCGTAAAACTATAACAAATTATATACTTAAACCTTCCTCTTGAATCACTCTATCTATTCAAAAAACCGCATCAAAATCCGTTGCATAATTTAAAACATCTAAGCATACATAGACACAGACAGCAAGAAGCGATTTTGTTTTATACTATGCAGTAATGTAATAGAAACTTACTTGTATTTACTGAAGAACTTAACGAAGCACCTACCGAAGAAGTGCATGACTTTATCGGGTGTCCCAAATTTCTCCCTCATTCCAGGCAGCTGGCCTTCCTCTATCTGCGCCAGACTGTTCATCCTCGCATGTGGTATAATACCGCTACCACGGCGCTTGTACACATCTGTAGTCGGTGTACAACTGCTCTTACGCATCGACTTCGCTTTCTTGCCATTATCAGACACTGGAGAAGTGGGCAAGGAATCCGGTTCCTTCTCCTCAGTATCAGACGTCGAAGCAGCGGAAGGAAATATCTTATTGTCTTCCAATCGGATACCTAAACTCCTTCTGTTATATTTCACCAATTCCTTGCAAGCATTAGTAGCGACACTGGGCTTTTCTTCGCCTTCATTGATTTTATCTGTGGATAAGTTGGTACTATTTCTGATTTCCTCACTAGAGTTGTAAGCTTCAATTTCTTTTTTGGTGGCAGCGGTGAGGGCGTTGGTTGCTGTGAAGGGGCATTTGAAGTTTGAGGTTCTGGAGTCGTTGTGGAGAGAGGCGCTGCGCCAGCTGGGTTTGGACTTTAGGGAGAGTTTCCTTGGAGCAGGGCTGCCCGGAGAAGGCGAAGCATGGCCTGCATCTTCCCCAACCAGTCTGGCCAAAGCGCAGGCTAGACGCAGCATCAACGTATCTGGATATTGCTATAAAAAACATATCATCGACATAAAAAAAAACAACAATTGAATTGTACTACTTACAATCCCAATCCCCTAGATTGAATCGAATAACCCTTCACAATTGAAAGGTCTACCAAATGGCCATTACGAACGATTATGAATGTGCTTACAATAGAAATACGTAGTCCATTGTCAGATTTGCGATTTGAAATGAGTCGCCATGAACTGGAGTCTCGCTTGAGGCTTAATATTGTGATTGTTTGTGCGTACCTGAGTTGCGCTGAACACCGTGTTCTTCGCTCCAGCTTCTCGAAGAATAGTCTCCCATATTTCTTCCCCGCATTCTTGCTGAAAACATGATACCATCATTGGTAAGTATTCTAGGTGTTCTAAATAGGAAAAAGGTTACAAAGATCATCATAGTGTTTGGAAGTTATTGTTATCGTAACAACTGCTACGACAGCGCTACGGCGTAGTTTGTAGCAACAGGACAGGTAGGTAATTTTGTTTATGTTATTTATTGGAATTCAAGGATTTTTTATCTATAGGTAGTAAGTAAAAATTAATCTAACCACTACCTAAATAAGTACTCGTTTCATTCAAACGGATTTTCATGAATATACTTAATTATAGTGGTTCGTGAATAAAATCTAGTGTAAAATTTGCAGACCTACGTGCCGGGGATCCTCAATCAGACTGGTTAGCTTACTTATGCCATGATTTGAAATAGAGAGTGACATTGAGCAACAATTTGGTGAGTAATGAGTACGTGACAGTCCAAATCGGGCGGGCTATTTTAAACAACAGTAGTTCGTGATGCAATGAGAATATTGCATATTTCCTTAACGTCGGTGGTCCTTCTTAATAAACAACAATAACATTTCTGATAAATATGACTGCTTCGTGAGTTTTACTTAAAACTAAGGACAATCTTTCCTCTTCATTTAAATCACATCGATACCGCTAAAGCCTTGTAGTACGCCATTGCTAGTCTCTGTCTGCTGGCCAAACAGTAGGGCATTAGGTACTTCAGCACAACTTCTTGAAATAGCAAGTAGGAAAGTTAGTTATGTTAGAGACAAAAAAAAATGGATTTTCAGTCAGTTGCACATTTAAAGTATGTCTTCTTTCATCCGATTCGAAAACTTCAGGATTTCTATTTTTGAGCCAAGAGTGTAGATCCAAAGTCACCCTTTCATGTAATAGATCGTGGACGTGACTGTTTCACCAAAAACCCTCTGCCGTAATCTAAATTAAATGGAAAGTAAACGTGATTTTAGTCGGCTGAGCAATAAATCTCGAAACCGTACTCCAAACTTGCGGCCAAGTATTTATTTGCACACCATAATCGAGTTTGGACGACCTTCACCTTGAACAGGATCCTTCATCCATACGATAAAGGGTTATTAATAAGCAATGTGTAACTTCGGAACTGGCTCTTATAGTCCACCAAAGGAAGACACTAATTGCTCTCATAGGGGAAATAATACATGTGTAAGCGAATTTTGGAATAGTTGTAGGTGAAGGTGCCTTAAACAACATAATAAAAGTACTGATGGGTGGGGGTGCCGCTAACGTGTGGGGGGGGGGGGGGGGGTTCAAAGGAACCTTTTTTTGGTTTTTCGTAAATATCTCGTAAACGATAACCCACAACAAAAAACACACACTTTTTTGCTAGTGTAAATATTGAAATAGATAATAATGAGGAAAGTTAACGATAAACGATTTTACGCATAGGTTCGGGCTTTGGTCCGTTGTACCTTGATTCTTTTTAGATAATGGATCATACTTGACACAGTTGTACTTTGGATAATTCTGAGTAGATTCATACTGAGGGCCATCGCGGGACACCGCTCGGTTGGTGGGGGGAGAGGGGGAAACTTTGCTTCCGCCGCGCTTCACTTAGACCTATATATTTCCAAAAATTGTAGGAGTTAAGACATGCTGTTTATTGCGAAATGATCCTTACTAAATGCTTCATCAAATCTAATCCACAAATTTTCATTTTTATTGGTGGTTTTTCTTAACTTTAGATCGATATTAAAAATTTCTAAATTTAACAATTTCTATTAGTAAGTTTGATATCAAAAATGTATAGTGATGTGCAGTGCCACTTTCTCAAAAGTTGGCGCATGTAATGCAGATGTAAACATAGTATAACAATACTGTCTACTTTAAAGAATAAAGAAAATATTGAGAATATTAACCAACTACTCTGAATTTTTCTAATTATCATGGGCCATTTAAATTGTTAATTTGGAATTTCATTTAAAATTGAACCCAGTTTATCAAATTTAAAAAAAAAATGTTGAATCAGTCCACTTGATTAACAGAAAATGCTGTTTGAGGTAAGATGCATTCTTACATAAGGCAGTCACTAACTTCAATTAAGGGCTTCAAAAGCGATAAATCTAGCGGTCGATTGAGTTCCTGGTTGACTGGGCACACGTGGTGTGTCTCGTTTAAAACTACTGGACCGATTTTGATGAAATTTAGTATTAAAATAGTTGGAGTTCCGGGAAAGGACATTGGCTACTTTTTATTTATTTATTTATTTAAACTTCATTGCACATACAAAATGTATACAATTGGCGGACTTAATGCCTAAAGGCATTCTCTACCAGTCAACCATAAGGCCAAACAGAAAGAAAAATGAGTAGGTGCATCAATATCAGAAAGAAACTACAGAAATACTAAGAAGATAACAAATAATTTCAAAAGAAGATAAATTTACATAAACATACATAAAAAATGTATAAAAGATAAACATACAAATACTAATACATACATAAACCAGCCGCACGAAGCAAAGACAAATATGAAGGATTCCAAATCTACGCGACCTGCTCAAACAAATGCTTACGCAGCATTCGCTTGAATTTCGAAGAGAATTTCGAATTCGAAGGAGAGCTTGGTTTGAGTTTTATCCCTTTTTATTTCTCTGAACTCCAACTATTTTCATACAAAATTTCATCAAAATCGGTCCAGTAGTTTTAAACGAGACACACCACGTGTGCCCAGTCAACCAGGAACTCAATCGACCGCTAGATGTATCGCTTTTGAAGCACTTAATTGAAGTTTGCCTTATGTAAAAATGCATCTTACCTCAAACAGCAACCATGACGCTCACACAGAGATCGGCTGGAAAGTTCCGTGTTGCGCAGAGAGGAATGGAGCGGGCTATGCTCGGTATCACCCTGCGTGACCGGAAACGGATAGAATGGATTAGGAGCAAGACCAAAGTGAAGGATGTCATGGTGGTTATTGCAAAGAAAAAGTGGGCATGGGCGGGACACATTGCTAGGATGGATGTTAGTCGCTGGGCTCGAAGAGTCCTTGAGTGGAGACCCAGAGCCGACACTAGAGGGCGCGGCAGACCCCCACAGCGTTGGGTCGATGACATCAGACGACACGGAGGCCGGGACTGGATGAGAGGGGCGCAAGACCGCCGGAAGTGGAAACAAAGGGAAGAGGCCTACATCCAAGAATGGATACTTATGCGGCCACCATGATGATGATGATGATGACCTCAAACAGCATTTTCTGTTAATCAAGTGGACTAATTCATTTTTTTTTCTTTAAATGTGATAAACTGGGTTCAATTTTAAATGAAATTCCTTGAAATTAACAATGTAAATGGCCCACGATAATTAGAAAAATTCAGAGTAGTTGGTTAATATTCTTAATATATTCTTTATTCTTACTAACTGAAACGCGGCGGAAGCAAAGTTTCCCCCCGCCCCCCACCAACCGAGCGGTGTCCCGCGGTGGCCATCAGTATGAATCCACTCAGAATTATCCAAAGTACAACTGTGTCAAGTATGATTCATTATCTAAAAAGAATCAGGGTACAACGGACCAAATCCCGAACCTACGCGTAAAATCGTTTATCGTTAACTTTCCTCATTATTATCTATTTCAATATTTACACTAGCAAAAAAGTGTATATATCTTTTTGTAGAAAATTTAATGTAAATTATTTATGTCTTAGAACATTTCGAGAAGGTCGGGTCGAGTTTCCAACAGTTATTTACACTGCGTAGAAGTTGGTTAGATTCGAATATAAATAGGTATGAATATTGCTATTGAATCCATACTATCCATATTATTATCCATATTAATATTATATCCATACTAGCTTCTGCCCGCGACTTCGCCCGCGTGGAATTTGGTTATCGCGTTCCCGTGTGGGAACTATGCGTTCTTCACGCTTCAACCACTGGACCGATTTGGATGAAATTTGGTATGGAGATAGTTGGGGTCCCGGGAAAGGACATAGACATAGACATAGCTAGCAGAAGCTAGTCCATACTATAAATGCGAAAGTAACTATGTCTGTCTGACTGTTAGTGTTATCTCTTTACGCTTCAACCGCTGGACCGATTTAGATTTAATTTAGTATAGAGATAGTTGGAGTCCCGGGGAAGGACATAGGCTACTTTTTATCCCCGAAAAACGCATAGCTCCCGTGGGAACGGATAACCGAATTCCACGCGAAGTCCGAACGCTAACCGAAGTCGCGGGCAGAAGCTAGTTAGAAAATAAATCGGTAATAAAGTAAGTATTAACTAAGTATAATAGATTATATGTATACTAATCAAGTATAATACTACTTAAAAATAACTAAAATACTTAAAAATACTTATAAATATTAAACAAAATCTAAAAACGGCCCCCGCGGCATGGTACCGAAGGTGCTGGCAGCATTTCCCCGTTGTATAGCGGCAGCGATGCTCAAGCGTTGAGCGAGGAAGCTGCCAGCTCTTCGGTCCCTGGTGACGTCGACTAATCTCTTTGAAATTACTTTGTAAAAATCTAGAGCTTTACGACCCCACGGACCAAGTGTCCCGACACCGAAAGGAATAGATTTAGATCCACATATCGCAAAAAGCAACAGGTGTGTTGGTTCATAAGTTGTGTATTTAATTCAGTTAGTCATGTAATCTGATTATTTACATGCCTACTAAAAATCCAAGCCATAATAATTACTCCTTCAATTAAAAATTAATTGACTCGGATTATACTCAAAATCTTATGTCTTAGCTCATAAATCTCATAATTCATTACCTACTTAAAGTGACCATTTAATTTGATACCAAGAAAATAAATAAACAATGGCGACGGTCATTAATTATCTTCCCGTTTCTTCCAGTTTAGTAAAAAAAATACTTAAATCTTACCACAATATAGTGCTGGACGCTCTCGAGTAGCCACCCGTACATTGTCTTAAGTCATAAGGTTCCAAATAGCCTGATTGTTCCTTATTGAAGTGTTGCGATTGTTCTAAATCAGGTCAGTGAAAAAAATCTGTGATGAATTGATTATAAATTGGCGAAAGATGTGATGCTCTAGTCTAATGCAATAAAGATGAACATTATTATTTTTAATATCGATGTCTCTTAATGGTCGAGATTTTTTTCATCTGTGATTGCTTTAATGTTAAGTATCGAAGATTTTCACTTTATTCAATTAGGTAAGCATTAAATTGTTATGTACTAAAATCATTACTACATAGGTAAACAACATTTCTGAAACTAGTTGAAAAAGTAAAATTCCTAATTTTTCAAGATCAATTTTCTAAGGACCAATAAACCAGGCGACGTAACGTTTTTCCCGACAGCGCTCGGTCTAACCCGTGCAGCCTGTAAGGCTCTCGCGCTACCACTGGCGTTCAACAGGGCGCTCTTGGCCTGTACTCAAGACACGATTGTTTTTGAGTTACGGCGGTCCTTTGTGTTTTGGTAATGTCCCTTAGATGTCTGCAGTATTGCGTTTCGCCATTCATTTGCGATATACAAGAAAACCGTGTTTTTTGTACGAATTGAACCTTATGTGCGGTGCTTGCCTCGATTTCGAAAAAAAGAATACTTGTATGGCCCAGTATAGGATTGATGGTGTGAGCGATACCAGAATCTCATAGGTACTATTTTTTGCAACCGACAAAAAAAAAACAAGACCTGAAAGCATGCTTAGAATCGATAGCTGATTCTGTGGGTAAAATATCGTCACATCATTTTGCTTGACCCAGTTGTATGTAAGTAGGTAAGTATATTCTTGAGAAAAGGAAATGTTTAAAATAAATTGAGAATAAAATACCAAGTTTTTTATAGAGAAAATTAGTGAATTCTTAGCGAAGCGTTTGACTGTTATCTAAGCAATAAAGAAATGCCTGCGAAAAGGTTCGCCCACCTTTACTTATCTACATACCACACACCGTCGAGTTTTTGACTGCCAAGGAGTCAAACAAATTATTCGCGTACGTACGTAATCTAACACATACCCCAATCCGCAGTGAGCCCAAAACCCCCTCGTGATGAGAGGAGCTTAGGCCTGTGCCCAGCAGTGGAACACAAACACGTTGTTGTCAGGTTTTGTACCCACAATAGCCTACTTAGCCACTGGGCACATCCTCTGTTTGGGCGGGCGTAGGCGGTTTGGGGTCTTCACACATCCTTGAATTACCTACCTACTTAGATGCGTGCAGTTTCCTCACGATGTTTGCCGTCACCAAAAGCTCTGTTGTAAGTTATAATTGAATTTCACTTATTCTAATACAATTTATTTCTTTAAACTTTAGGTTTGAGCCGGGTTTGACTCCCGACCCTCGACTCGCAAACTACCAGACTACCACCGACTTAGTAATTCCGGGAAGTTAGGTAAGGTACCCATCATCGGGTATTTGCATATGTCCCGTCGAACGAAAGTTAATTCGCTAATGGACTCACTTTTCTATCCGTACAATGTAGGGTTTCTGCATGAGCCCTCGACCTTTTGACATTGGAAATGACTTTTCGTTCGCTCCAGTATAGGCTCCGATTTCATGAAAAAGTGCGATCCCCTTATATCTCGGAGAGTTGTGAAGATATATTATTCAAAAAAGGTTCAAAAGACGCTTATTTACGAGAGCTGTAAGGTACAAAAATAATTATTCGAGAAAGTCAAAATCGAAAAAAGTTATGGCCGAAATTGTAAAAAAAAAACCGAATTTTAGATTTTGACGCTCGATATTTTAGAAACGAAGAATGCTATCAAAAATTCGAGTGAAATTCCTCTGGAAAATTTAGTCGCTACAATTTGAGCCTCAAAACAAAGACGATCGGGTTCAGGGTTTCCCAGTAGCCACATTGTTCACATCTTTCTAATGTGCTCGATAGCTGTGTGATTATGTGCACGAAATATGAGATTTTTTTAAGTCATTGGTATAGTCAAACGGGCGTACAGCGCACCTGATGGTAAGTAGTCACTGCGGACCATAGACACCGAAATCCTAATGATCCCCCATTAAGAAACCATAAGATCTGAATGCGTTGCCTACACTGAGGCCTAAGTGGAATGCCTTTGTGCCAGAAATTTCACCGGCTGCCTTAACCCCCTATCGGAACACGACAGTGTGAGCACTATACTATTTGGCTTCAGGTTAGCGGGGAAAGACGGTGGTACCGCCCAGGACGGAATTAGCACCAGGCCCTACTACTACCAAAACCTTTTATTCTTCTCGAGTTTGTGAATATTCTCGAGGCCTATTTTACGAGTTTCCTCGGATCTATAGTGATTTGTGACTGGAACCGGAACTCAATAGTTGCTTGATTTTTTTTCTCCTAAACGAGCGAGGCCAAATTTTTCAAGTTTTCTCCAGTTCGAGAAAGCTCAAGCGGAAACCCTAATACAAAGCCAAAGTTCAAGTCGTCAACTACTTCGCTAATAAAACGTACCTAACCCGATCGGCGATCAAGCCGGCGGATGACCGATGACGTCATAACCACCAGCAACAGTGACGTCATCGGAGAATGCGCTGAATTGGTTCCGTGAAGCGCATTGAGGCCAATTATCATACGCCCTTCGAAGGACGCCACACTATTAGCCATATAGGTTATTGCCATTACAACAGATTGGATACCATGTTGGATATCATCCGGGTGGGAATAAGTGTTTGAGATTTTTATGCAGTCCCTGGCAGTCTCTGAGTGTTGTAGATAATGTAATGCCAGATAGGGAAATAAATAGGAAAAAACGTTTTAAACGTTGTAAACTCTCATGTAGTTTTATGACTCCCTCTCTCTCTCTCTCTCTATTAATATGAATTTCGCGTGTTTAATTTGTTATTTATCGCTCGTAAGTCGTAACGCTTAACGACAATTTTACGGTGTTGATTTATTCGTGTATCATAACTTGCAAATAAGAGTAGGATAATTTTAGAAATAATAGGCTTTTTGAATCAATTAAAAATGAAACCCTGAAGTAGTCCTACACCTTTTGCGTGCCACGCCGTTAATTGTAGGAGTTAAGAGATGCTGTTTATTGCCAAATGAGCCTTTATAAAAGCTTAATCAAATGAAACCCACAATTTTTCATATTCATTCGCGGTTTTTCTTAACTTTAGATCTGTACGTATCACATGCCACGAAATTTATCTAAATAATAATCTACACATTCTTTTATATTATATCCAAAAGTGCAATGCTTATGTCAATGGAGGTGTGTCAATATATGACACACCTCCATTGACATAAGTAAACATAATTTAGCCTGTGTTTGAAAAGGTTCAGGTAACCTTCAGCGTGAGGTTGAACTTTCTTGAGAACTTTCAAATAAATAAGGACCATTTTAGTCTAGAGATCTTCTACTATACTAACACTCTCAACGCATAGTTGATGGCTGTCTCAGCACGCACACATGTGTTGAGAGTGGTAGTGGTGCTTTTTAAATACATTGAAGCGTTTTGAAATGTGAAGGCGCGGGACTTTAGACATGCAGTAAAAGATCTCTACCGAATAGAGAAGAGTACACTTGAAACGTTAAAACACTCACCGTAACAAAGAACTCTATGTTCTCGAGCAGTATTCCGTACATTTTGACACACGGTCAAAACGCCACTGACATGTCGCAAGTCAAAGGTCAGACTGGCCCTCCCGCAATATCTACGTTATTGGCACACGCCGGTTAATTAATTTCGTTAGAAGCGACAGTTTGAGCGATACAAGATAAAACCACTTGTTAATTGTTTGATTACCGAGGGTGGACCGAAGTTAAGTAATTAGTTTGGAGCGACGCTGCACCTTTCAGAATTTATTGCAATAAAACTATTTGAGAGCTTTTAGAGCGTTTGCGTTTACGCGCTCCATCAAATGAGAACACGACAAGAATTCGTAATATTTTTAAAATGTTGATTAGATAGTTCTAACGGTTTAGTCTATTCGGGTCCGCAAATATTTACGGATGTAGCAATTCTCATAGCCCTCAATAAGGATACTTAATGTTGGGGCCTTTAGGTTCCCTGTGCTGAAGGACCGGGAGTAACCCAGGGTGCTCTCCAATTAGAGAGACTTGGAAATGAAAAAATACAATTTATATTCAGCGAAAGAAATGGAATTACAGCTAGTCTCAATGGTCCTTTAGGCTTGATTCCTTCAATACGTTTTTGAATCCGCGTAACCGCCGTGCCGCAGTCACGTGATCTCGATGTTTAGGGTGCGTTCAGAGAAGTTGCGTTCTGAGCACCTAATTTGGTTCTCTCACCCCTGAAACCAGCTGAAACTAGATAACATTTTTATTAAAGTCTCACTTTGAGCCTTCCTTCGGCGGTGAGGTTTACCTCAAAACAAATGATTGACAAGTTTCTAAATATGAACCAACGTGTGATCTACCTGTATGGACCTGCGTCAAAACAGAATCTAATCTATCACGTTAGATTTCCACTGGGCACTTAGCTTATCAATTATTTGTGTACTACTTAAGTAGCTAATTTACGATTAGACTAGAATTTCGGCATTCCGATTTACTCAAAGACAAGCAATAAATTTCTTAAAACTGAATGTTTTGATCGGATGAGCCAGCGTTTACATGTATTCGTGTAGACAATCCAGCTCAAAGAAATACTGAAATAAATGGTTACTGGGCAATATCGCTTTTATTGGCTTCTTTGTTGCGAGTTGGGAGGTATGCTTCGCGTCGGACAATTGTTGCCTTACTAGTACAATCCGTCCATGTCAATATTAAACTTTCGCTTTGGACGTATTGGATTTAAATTCTCAGAGTAGGTATATTATAAGTAATTAAAAAACAGTAAGTACTGCGGTTTCTGGTAGAGACCTACGATCCATACTAATAAATTATGAATGCGAAAGTAAGTTTGTCTGTCTGTCTGTCTGTCTATCTGATACCTCTTCACGCTTCGACCGCTGGACCGATTTATTTGTAGTATAGAGATAGTTCGAGTCCCGGGCTATACCTATTTTAACCCGGAAAAACGCAGTTTCTGCGGGAACGCTATAACTGAATTCCACACGGACGAAGTTACGGCAAGAAGCTAACGGCCAAAAATACCTTCAACCCCTAAAAAAATATTTATGTGTTGAAGTATTAATTCTACTATCGATGCTTTCTCTCAACGACTTGGAATTAGAATAGTGACATAAAAAGAGCCATTTGACCCGCACAATTGAAAAGCGGTCGTCGGCTCGGCAGGAATTGGTGCGCGGGCGCAGGCGATCGCTCCGCCACACCGTGGCCTAATTATTGCCTAGGATCAGGACCACCAACTTCACAAACACGGGCCGCTACAGATTTTTTTGGACAAAGACGGACAAACTGATGAATAAGCGCTACCTTGATTTGATAAACAGGTAAAGGACCAATCGGGTATACCTACATGGGACACGCATACTTATATACCGACGAATCGAAAACCACTTACAACAGGTACTGGTGCTGGGGTCGTTGCCAAGGGTGGATCGTATCGGGCGGAATGTATTTTTAACCCCTGACGCGAAAGGGGGGGGGTTGTATGACGTGACCCCCCCCCCCCCCGCCCGAGTCGAAAGCTGGATTCGGCCGTGGTCGTTGCACGCCACCATATGCAACGACACCGCAGATCAACCGGCCAAAGGGACCAAAACGTACGTGATCCCATATGATCCACACCCAATAATATCACCACCAAATGCACCACATCAGGACAGACGTCTTATGCAACATCTTCTAGTAGCACTGGAGATGACTGCCCTACGAATAATCGTAGACAATCTCAATGGCTATTGTCCACTTAATAAAAAACGACAGCTCCCTCTGCAGGGGATGTCTGTAGGCTGAAGAAACAGCTATAATATATATATCTTGGGATGTTTCACACATATTGACCTAGTCCCAAACTAAGCAAAGCTTGTACTATGGATGCTAGACAACGACATAAATACTTATATAGAGAAATACATACATATATAAATACTAACATCCATGACTCGAGTACAAACATTCGTGTTCATCACACAAAGTTTGCCCTGAGCTGGACTCGAACCCGCGACCATCGGAACAGAAGGCAGGGTCCTACCAACTGGAACAATCTGGCCGTCACGTAATGTCTGTAAGGTTTTATATGACGGTTGGGTTAGGTAAAAGTATGTGTCAATCAGCAGAGCTTGACGCACTCCATCACGTAAAGCCATCTAGTAAACACGTTTAAGGGGCTGCTCAATGGCCGTCATCCAAGATGGTTGTCGTTTGTTGAGCTTCCCCATTTTTACTTGATTTATCTTTTGTACCGTACATTTATCATTATTACCGAACAACTTGCAGTTTTGTGGCCCTAACTTTGATATTGACGAAGTGTCCAAGACAGAAGCCATTAATTTATTGTCCGAATGTCATTGTTTACATATATTTAACATTAAACCGTGTTAAACATACCCATAGCCTGTTTTATTAAATATCAATGTCGTTCTGGACTGCGAGGCGCTGGCTACATACCGGGGTTGAAATCTTTGGGACAACACAACACAAAGGGATCGCTTCGTAAAGTTTGTGGGGAGACTGCGGGAAAATCCTGCGCTTCTGGTCGGAGCTAGGCTGGTTAGACTATATAGCCAGCATTCTGTAGTAAAAAGGCTCAACATAGATGAGGCAAGTGCGGAAACAAGAGTCCACAACCAATACCATCTTCTGTTACTGTTTGCTGAATGACTAACTGATTGACTGACGACAAAGCATAACCAAAAGTATTCGTTAGAAAGCTGAAATTTGGCATGTAATGTACCTAAAAAAAAGTAAGTTCCTAAAATTTTCCCGAAATTCTTACAGGAATGGGAAAAATGATACCTACGCGGGTTATTCCGCGGGAAACGGCCAGTGTAGAATAACTTTTCATGCTTGCTGTGCATTGTTTAGTCAGTCAATCTAAATATTCGGTCGGTGTGTGCTTGAAGTCCCCTGCGCCCGCGCCTAGGCGATGCTATTTATTGGCTCGCGGCGCCGCCCCGCACCACTCGTGGGCCGGCGCCCACGCATCCCTCACACGCAGGTAAGGGTAGCGATAAGTATAAATAAAGTTATGTGATTTTCAAAAAAAAAGGAAAAATAATATAGGTATTACTTATGTTAGGCCCATGTGCACCAAGCCGCGAACCTCGGGTTAGCCTCTTAAGGCATTCACTGCCACCAACGCATATATGCGTTTTGCTGACTTTCCCGCAGTGCCTCGAACGCACATGTGCGTTGCAATGTTCCCTTAATGACAGATGTGGCACCTGGCGAAAGTTCGTAAAAAGAAGTGGCAGTGAATGCGTTAACCCACGTCAAATTCATACAAATAAATCTGAGTTTAAGCGGTTAACCCGAAGTTAACAGCTTGGTGCATTGGTGCCGATTTCTGTCAAAGTGCCAAGAGGATTTTAAAATTGCCTTCGAGAATGCACCACTGTGTGCTAGCTAGGAAATGTCTATCGTGAATAAGATATGTGTGACACTTTTCCACCCCCCATTTGAATAGAGAGTGAAAATTGTTACGGTATGCAACGCTAGCTTTGGTGACAAGGGCGACGCAGGCCATAAAAGTCAAAATTTACCCTAGCTTTTTTTATCGCATTTAAGTACTTGATTAAAAAACTAAAGTAGGTACCTAGGCACTGTACGTACCATGCATTTTGTAGTTTAATACATGTTAACATTAAATCTTCGAGCATATTTATTGTTATATGTATTTATCCTTCTCAGATTTACTTTTGTAAAATTTCCCTCCTTTGAGCATTCAATTTATTTTAATATCGGGAGCCGAGAAAGCGACGCGGATCAAACGTCAAAGGCGACTTTTAATATCAAACGAAGGACCATTTCCGCCTGAGTTAAACTGAACAATGTTCTACACAACAATACATACAAAATACACGATCATGCAAAAGTTAATTTAGTATAGTCAACGGCAAAGAGATGTTTACACTTTTGAACCTTAATACAACATTTAAGTGTAAACATCTCTGTGATCATAAAAAAATCTAATCTCCAAACATGATTAAGTTTCAAAAAAATACCTACAGGAAGTAAATTGCAAATAAGCACTAAAGTTCCTCCGCTTTATCTGAAAGCTTACCAAAAAAAATGTATATTTTTACATAATCACTAATCAGCCAAAAAATAACCAAGAGAAATTCTGTCTTCGCGCAGTGTCTCTTGAGATAAAGGCACTTCCTGTTTTCTCGCCTCGCAAATGACGTGAGATTGATGGTCCGACACTTTTTGCCTTACCATGACACTTTGTTTGTTTAAAAAGGCTAAGATTTGAGAGATAAAGAGCACCTCACTTGTTATTTTATTCATTTACATTTTGTATCCCACTGTTCGTTTATTATTGAACTTCTTAACTTGAAATATTTGAAAATCTGCTAATGTCTTAAAATTATGTACCTACTTACTAAAAATACCGTTAAGTTTGCCTATTTTATCTTTTTAAGAGTTTTAATCAAATATCAGTTTTAAACATACCCTTAACAACCTACTTAGGCTTATTTCGTACTAAATGATATTGAAATAATTGAATGTCGGTGCTTTCTTGATTGAATAACAACTCTTTTATGAACTAATCTTCTTTTTATTTATCATTTCGGTTTTCACAATCAAATCAACATAACTTCCTTCCTTTTAAAATTGGAAAGTTGCCATATCAACAAATGAAAGTAAGAGATTGCGGAAAAAAGAGTGCCAAGCATATCTAATAGGTACTACGTCTTGTAGCTAGTGTAGCATGAGAGATAACGCTTTTGCGGGCGAGAGGAATCGTGGATTCATTAATCAGGGATTCTGAGCTTGTCACCACTTCGCCAAGTGTAAGAAATAGCTTACAGTGGCTCGTGGCAAAGATCTATTAAGCTATTTATCATAATTATTTCCTTTAGCTATAGAAATAAATGATTCTACTTCTGCAAGAAAGTATTTCTAACAGAGCATGAGCTAAGCCGGGAACACAACGTTTTTAGTAAGTACCTTATCTACTAGAAGATTATTAGCTTCAATTTCAAAGATTCCCTGAAATATTTTACTCAAATTTACCTACTATAATCTCCGTCGAAAGTGGGCAATGTCCTGACTATTGCCCAATAAACAAATTGGTTCATTCACACAGGCGCATTGCTAAAACTAATTAAGAGTCGCCAATTGATTCTGTCATCTCGATACAGACAGATGTACACTCCGGCGGGTCAGTGGGGCGTTTGTTGATAAATAGGGCTTGCACTGATTTGGAGATCTACTTATGGTCAATGATCATTGATATTTATTGCAACATTTCGTCCATTAATTAGAACTGAATGCGCTGCTAGTTTTAAAGCATTCTACGACCACTTATCATTTCAGGAGACTCCGTATTGGCAATACTATACAATAGGAGAAGTAGAACGTTGTATTCACTTGTGGAATGGAAAAGCGAACCAAGGCCGAACTTTTGGAGACGCTTATATTCAAGAATCAACATTAGTTTGGTACATGTGGTGATAGAAATTATAAATAAAGTCCATTGCTGAGGGTCGTGACCCCGCCGGATCACTTTGCCGTTGACCACATATCGCCATTTTGATATCTATGAAGGCAAATGGTGGATAGCCTCAGCTCGGAGCGTATGGATTCGTTGCTCCCATAACCTTCATACAAATAAGCGCACACCCGAAATAGCTGTTAAATGCGATAACAGATGTCACTTATTCCTAGGTAGCCTGTATGAAAATTTGATCTTGTCTATGTACATATATACCCATTCTTTTGTAAGCATACTAAAGGCATTGAAATAGTATTTTGGAAGACCGGGCCATGTTATCGTCTGGTTCCTCATTACCACACGGCGGACACGGCCTATAAAAAGCACGATTTCTAACACAATTCGAATGAAATGACACTGTTTGCGTGCGAGGACGTCTGTGTGCGTACGAGGACGTCTGTACACTTGTAATGTGTGTGTACCACTACGCAGGCCAACAATTCACTCTCACTCTCCATCTCCGGATCAAACAAATGACGGTAAGGGCGAGTTGGGCGCGAGTTGCGCGCCGGCTAGATTCAGGCGGGTGATTCCGTGGCCATTCTGTATTTAGTACTATTAAATATTCTGTGTCACTACTCCGCAGTCAGGATGGCTTGGAAGGCTGGCGTGGCCGTGCTGGCGCTGCTGGTGGTGCGAGCCTCCTCCAAGGAACTAGCGGAGGGGACCGCCGCGCCCGGCGAGACAGTGGAGGAGCTACCTCAGGCCCAGGACCCGAACAACGTCGACGCCGGCATCACATACGATGACTATGGTAAGGGAGCGGACATTACCTGCGGCGTTTATAGGGGTTTTAAATTGTGGTGTCTTTATATGCTTTATATATTTGAGTACCTACTCAAATCGGCTATATATCCAATTGTTCGTTTTTGCGTGGTTGAGTAACAAACCAAACATCCAAACATTCTTAAATTAATTAAAGTAAATTAAGTGTTAAAATGAATTGTCTACAATACGGTCCTTTTGACTTCTGATAGTAAAGGTCACCGACTGTTATATACGATCTACGTAAGAATAAGAAGTTTAATCCTTCCATCCTATAGGACCGCCAATACTATATTAATTTGCTTATAATTTTTCTCATTGCAGAAAGTGAAGTGGACTTAGCTGAAAACGATTTTAGAGCACTGGGAGGTAATTAAAAAATCACATTTAGATGTAAAAGAAGCACTTTTAATATTAGATTTATTTCTCACTGATTGATAAAAATATATATCTGAATATTTCAGGAAATGGTGTGACGCGTAGACCTCTACCCCAGCAAGTAACTCGAGGTAAGTAACTCAAGAAAAACTTGAAAAAAAAGACGGCCAAGTGCGAGTCGGACTCGCGCACGAAGGGGAACCCTTATAGGTACCATATAAAAACGGTAAAAAAACATGCCTGTTGTATGGGAGTCCGGTTAAATATTTATTTTTCTCAAACATAATTCGCTTGCTATTTGAGACACGTCTGTAGAGAAACTGACAAATCCATGGAGGTAATAAGTACAACTTCCATGGCCAAATCATCCACGATCATGGAAGTAGTAAATATGATGTGGGGTAAGTGCGCCTAAATTTATTTCGCCCCTATGCCTTGTAAACAGCCAACTACTAGTTGAGTAATATTTATAGTTTTCGATATATTTATGTTAGGCGCACTTACCCCATCCTGGCGTACTTGCCCCGAAACTGACAAATCCATGGAGGTAATAAGTACAACTTCCATGGCCAAATCATTCACGATCATGGAAGTAGTAAATACTGATGTGGGGTAAGTGCGCCTAAATTTATTTCGCCCCTATGCCTTGTAAACGCAGCCAACTACTAGTTGAGTAATATTTATAGGTTTCGATATATTTATGTTAGGCGCACTTACCCCATCCTGGCGCACTTGCCCCGACTGACCTTACGTATTTCCTCGCTGTTTGAGAAAAGCATTATATTTCTAACTGACTCGTCCGGCAATGCGCTACTTGGCGGCCTCTGCAATAATGTACTATTATTTTGTTTTTTATTATTTGTTGTTATAGCGGCAACAGAAATAACTACACCATCTATGAAAAATTCTACTGTCTAACTATTACGGTTCATGAGATACAGCTTGGTGACAGACAAAAAAACATGTCTGTTGTATCGGAGCCCCCTTAAAGATTTATAGGTATTATTCTGTTTTTCTTTTTAATTATTTTAGCGGCAACAGAAATACATCATCTGCGATCTGCGAAAATTTCAACTGTCTAACTATCACGGTTCATGACATACAGCCTGGTAACAGACGGACGGATAGCGGAGTTTAAGTAATCCCGTTTTACCCTTTGGGTACCGAACCCTGATTAACCCTAACAGACTTTCAACCCTCTTAAGCTTTTTTATTTGTATAGAAGAAGATTAATTCACCGGTATGACTCCGCAGCCCCGAGCAGTCCGCGCTGCGTGGACGTCGGCCGCACCTGGGCGGAGGGCGAGCGATGGAAGCGCGACAACTGCACCCTCTGCCAGTGCTTCGGCGGGCGCGTCAACTGCTCCGTCGTGCCGGCTTGCCTCACGCACCCTGGTAACAATCCCGCACTTACTATACAAAATAATCTGATAAAATGCTGACATTCTCCAAGTCTTCCAGCGAGAAAAATGTAGGTTAGGAAATGTAGGTCGGTACCAGTGGATAGATCTAGTGTTCTAACACTAGAAATAGATCATCATCATTCTCTTGCCCCTTTCTCATGTTATGTGGGGTCGGCAAGACATGTTTTCTTCTTCCATTCGCTCCCATGTAGATATATCTACTATATATACATGGCGATGCTGGCCTGCCTCATCAGTGTCTACTAACAAACCACTTTATTAGAATCTGATCTTTTTCCTGATGCTGAAACGGTTCTTTAATACCTGCAAACTAATTATTAACGCAGACAAATCAATCTTCATCGGAACTCATTACACATAACAGGTGGTCACAACGCTCTATCGATAATCCTTCCCCAGTACAAACTTCCAGACCAGCTCTTTACGGTCCTGGGGCCAACCCTGCTGTTACCGTGCGAGGCGTGGTCGGCCACCCCGGGGAAGAAGGCCCCAGTGGCCCTCCCGGAATCCCGGGAACTTCTGGAATCCCCGGTGCCCCTGGACTACCTGGCCCTACTGGACCTATGCCTGATGTAAGTAAAATTGAAAAGACCAGCAATCAACTTAAGGATCATGAAAAGTACGAGTTCGTGAATCGTGACACGCTCTTGAGTTCGCTTTTGTGAAAGAAGATTAAGTGTTATTGCCAGTGTTATAGGATCTCTTTTCGATCCACTGAAATAAATAAGTACTCTTTCAGGTAAATGCCTACTTAGCACAACTAGCAGCGACTGCCGGCGGAGACAAAGGACCTGCTTTCGACCCTTACCATTACATGCAGGCGTCCGTGGGTACACCAGGCATCCGAGGAATTCAAGGTACAATACTCATATAGTTTGTCGTATCGTTCATAGTACCTAAGCTTTTCCTGCTCACTTAAACTCCCGCACACATGAGACTTTCAAGCCTAAGGATTTGTGTCTAGGATTCAACCATGTCTAAATTAAACACACTACTAACGGGACTTAATCACGTAAAAAAATATTTATTTTTACCTCAATGTTTCGTACATCGCGGCCGAAACGTCGAGGTAAAATATAAATATTTTTTCACGCGATTAAGTCCCGTTAGTAGTGTGTTTAGTATGAGTATGTATCGCGAAAGTTTGAGACAATGCATGTCTAAATTAAACTAAATTTTGCAGGACCCCAAGGCCCACCGGGACCTCAAGGGTTCCAAGGACCACGCGGTGAGCCTGGTGAGCCAGGTTTACCCGGACAGCAGGGGCCGCCGGGAGAAAGGGGGCCACCGGGGCCGGCAGGAAAAGACGTAAGTAATAGTACATTATTGCAGAGGCCGCCAAGTAGCGCATTGCCGGACGAGTCAGTTAGAAGGCTGAGCGAAGCGAAGCCTTCTATTAGTACGAGTCCGGCAATCGCAATTGCGGCCGAGGTATATATAATGCTTTTCTCAAACAGCGAGGAAATACGTAAGGTCAGTCGGGGCAAGTGCGCCTGGGTGGGGTAAGTGCGCCTAACATAAATATATCGAAACCTATAAATATTACTCAACTAGTAGTTGGCTGTTTACAAGGCATAGGGGCGAAACAAAATTTAGGCGCACTTACCCCACATCAGTATTTACTACTTCCATGTTCGTGAATGATTTGGCCATGGAAGTTGTACCTACTTATTACCTCCATGGATTTGTCAGTTTCGGGGCAAGTGCGCCAGGATGGGGTAAGTGCGCCTAGCATAAATATATCGAAACCTATAAATATTACTCAACTAGTAGCTGGCTGTTTACAAGGCATAGGGGCGAAATAAATTTAGGCGCACTTACCCCACATCAGTATTTACTACTTCCATGATCGTGGATGATTTGGCCATGGAAGTTGTACTTATTACCTCCATGGATTTGTCAGTTTCTCTACAGAGGTATCTCAAATAGCAAGCGAATTAAAAAAAAACACACGACAATAATGTTTTTGCTGGCCAAGGCCGGCAATGGGCAGCCTCGCGTCTTCTTTTTTTGAAAGTAACACGAACATTTCCGAGCATGTTTGAGAAAAATGAGATTACTAATCAAGTGTAACGAAATGTAATTAGTAAACATACGAAGTAACACTCTATGAGCTCCTACTTATATGTATGCATGTTTTCTTGAAGGGTTCACCTGGAGAGGACGGTGAACCAGGACCAGCTGGAGCAGTGGGTCAGGCTGGACCTCGAGGAACGCCAGGCATTCCCGGCATCCAGGGTCTGAAGGGACACAGGGGCTACGATGGTAAAGACGGTGCAAAGGGTGACCAGGGAGCACCCGGAGAGAAAGGCCCTACAGGATTAGCGGGACCGATGGGACCAGCGGGACCTATGGTTAGTTAAACACAGATTACTTTGGGTCTTATTTAGATACTAGGATACTACTAAATGTTTTGACCTATTTCAATGTGATGTTTGTGAAATTGTGCTTTTCTGCACGATACATCATATACGATACGATATAGTAGACGCTGCTAAAGCTTTTTCTCCTTTATACAGGGTCCCGTAGGCCCTCGAGGAGAAAGAGGTCGAGAAGGCTCCTCCGGTTCACCAGGTATGCGAGGAGCTGACGGCGCTACCGGCCCACCAGGACCTGTGGTATGACTTTGTGTAATTTAGATAAGATGAGATAAGATAAGATAATATTTATTTGCTGAAAAAGGGTTAATTTACAGGGTTAATTTACATTTCCATTTGATAAAAAAAAACCACTTGATATACATTAATTAATATGCATCTAACTAGAAAGATAGCTTGGAAAACCTTAGCTGTGTGACGTTTCAGGGCAACGTCGGTAAACCAGGTGCACCAGGTTTTCCCGGATCCCCAGGCATCAAAGGCGAACAAGGCGCGGTCGGTCCTCAAGGAAGCCAAGGTGTCCAAGGTCCACGAGGGGAGTCTGGTCGCCCCGGGCAACCCGGAGACGCTGGTGCCCCGGGTATTGCGGGCAGAGACGGGGCTGCGGGTGAAAAGGGGGTGCCAGGGCCTGCTGGAGCATCTGGACCTCAAGGATTCCAAGGTCCCAGGGGTTTGCCAGGCGTAGCTGGTGATCCAGGTGTTCATGGCGCTAAAGGAGAAGCTGTAAGATAAAAGTTTTTACTATGCATGCTTCTCATATGGTCGAAAGGATACATTTAACTGATTTAATTTCTAGGGTCAAATGGGAGAAAGAGGTGCTAGGGGCGAACCGGGAATCAGGGGAGAACCAGGAGCTCCAGGCCCTCGTGGTTTACCTGGAAGCGTTGGACCTGAAGGAAAACGTGGGAAACGAGGATTGCGAGGACCTGCTGGCAACGTTGGACCTCAGGGTGAAAGGGGACAATCAGGAATGAGGGGATTGCCCGGTGCAGATGGCCCGATGGGACCTAGAGGCCAGCTCGGTGAAAGAGGAAATGTGGGCATGCCTGGTGAGAAAGGTAGCACGGGTGATGCTGGGCGCCATGGCCCTCAGGGATTGCAAGGGCCTAGAGGTATTGTGGGACGACCGGGAATTTCTGGCAAAACTGGACCAACTGGAGAGCGAGGTGTACCCGGTGCTGATGGAAGACCTGGAGAAATGGGACCGCAGGGTATACAGGGACCTCCGGGAACTATGGGCGGTCCAGGCGAGCGAGGAATTCAAGTAAGTTCCTCTAAAAATTTTGCCAAGCCAAAATTTTTGAAAAGTATGATGATACATGAAAGCATGATGCGTTTAGGATTATATGACTCAGCCATCTCGATATTTTCAGGGTGAACCAGGTAAAGACGGCGAACCCGGCGTGCAGGGCGCAGAAGGTCGGAAGGGCGACGCAGGCCGCGATGGAAACCCTGGCCTTCAAGGTCCGCAGGGCCCTCAAGGTCCTGCTGGAGATCGTGGACCAGCTGGCGCTGTTGGACCTACAGGCTTCCCTGTAAGTAAATTGCACTATTTTTATGTTAAGAGATGGTTAAGAGTGATTTGGTGTTATGGTGCCTATTATGTTCTCACGTCACTGGTTGACGTTTATCGCGAGCAGTGAAGTTGTTTCGACTGACATTTAACCTCGAATATTTGGAGTTGACAGGCAATTTTCCACATTGTGGATTACTGTAATACTATGTATAAAATATGTCTATTATTCCAGGGTATGCCAGGCGCAGCCGGTTTGCCCGGTGCTGCCGGTAAAGAAGGTGAACCCGGCGTGGCGGGACCGGCCGGGCCACCCGGACCAGCGGGGCCCAGAGGCGAGAGGGGCTTCAACGGTAAAAGAGGCCTACCGGGCCCCGCGGGGTCAGCTGGCGAGAAGGGCGAGACTGGCGCGCAGGGAGCGGATGGACCTCCGGTAAATATAGACACTTTTGTAAATAAATCAATTAAGTAGTACATTGCATTAGAAATTGTAAGCTTCTGACAAACTCGTGACCGTGACACTGGCTTTGTCAGAAACAGAAGTTTCAATTGCAACAATAGAGACAAATGTATATTTTTAGGCTCGCTCAGTAGCAATATACAAATATTTTGGGTATTGATGGCAGATCATTTCTTTCACTAGGGTCCAGAAGGTCCTCGGGGCAGCAAGGGTCATACCGGACAACTTGGTGCGATGGGTTTGCCAGGTCCTAGGGGCCAGGCGGGACCTCCTGGAGACAAGGGCGAAAGGGGTGCCGTTGGACCCGCAGGCAACGACGGGCCTACTGGTAAGTTAGAGGACTAACTGAAAAGTTCACAAATACAGAATTAGAGAAAGATACATACACATCAGAATCTGCCGACAAGATGATTATCATTCGTCTAATCTAAATCATAGCAGCTGACTTCAGAAGTTTCACCTGCCTTGGCTGTGACCCCTTACGATGCACAGAATCTACATCACTCATTTAAATCTCGATAAATATATATATATATCTATACAATAGGTACCTATAATAATCAAGAACAACAAAATACAATAATTAGTAATTTATTGAACACCATAAAAAAGACAGAAAATACATAAATAAACGGGCTTATCTATATAGCTACAGCGATCTTTTGCAGTTATACCTACTTAATTTCAGATATGTACATACTTTACTTAGTCAATAACCAATATAGTTTGCCAAGTCTTTTAATTACGCTCTACAAATTTTAAAATACTCCTGTCTCCTATTCCTATCACTCAAATGTTTCTAAATTATTTCCAAAGGTCGGCAAGGAGACCAAGGTCCTCAAGGTCCCGTAGGTCCCGCCGGACCGCCAGGCGAGCCCGCCGAGCGCGGTGAACCCGGGGCCCCCGGTGTCCCGGGTGAGGCGGGGGCGCACGGTTCCCCGGGAGAGCGTGGACAGCCCGGCCTGCAGGGGGCCCCGGGCTTGCCGGGCTCGCCGGGGCTTACTGGCATGCCGGGCTTGAAGGGCGATAGGGGATATGCGGGAGCTAAAGGACAACAGGGATCACCAGGAAACCCAGGTAAATATAGAAGTAAAATTGATGTAGAAAATTCTAAGGGCAGTCCAAGTTTCCTTTGTGTATCCGCCACCGCATCATCCTATTTTCGTCTCTCTGCTATGCGCAGGCCTTCTATTATTACAAAGGCTGTTACCTCGCGTGTGTAAAAGGATCATTATTTTAACAATACAAATAATATCATTACTAATTTAATTAAATATTACGCATAAAAATATTTCGCACGCAGGCATAGCTGGAGAGCAAGGTCTACGAGGATTGCCAGGTCAGGCAGGAGCCAAGGGTGCCAGAGGCGAACACGGGCCCAAGGGCGAGGCCGGACCTTCGGGACTGCCGGGCAGGCCTGGAGACCTCGGAGCTCAGGTCTGATTCAACAGAAAAAATCAATATACTACTTAGTAGGAAAGGGACTTATTGAATATTGAGTCACTGAAATATCTCAGAGTGTAGGAGAGAATAGATTTAAGTATGCAGCTGAACCATCCTTACTATTATGACCTTTGACATAGTACGAGTAGTAGTATTAGTATCTTTAGCAATATGTAGACATTGATTAGTTCACTAATCTGTTAACTTTATCTTGAATCGAGCACTCGCCCCTCAGATCAATCAATAGTTAGGTATGGTCAGTATACTCTCACAACACACATTGAAACATTTTAAAGAAAATTATGGCTATTTATTCAGGGTCCTCAAGGCAGCCCCGGCTCAGCAGGTTCA